>JAGKTI010001288.1:51631-62286 GCA_018397915.1 Birgus latro | reverse complement strand
AACTCACACACTACCTAACTCATCTTCAATTCCTTCAAGTTCCTGCCAGCAGCTCAACACCTCTGGAGCAAGTGAGTTATCCATATTTTGTTGATTTGTACATTGACCTGTTTCTACATTTCTATATTTTTTTCACAGATAAGTATTGTTTTTTTCCATATACACATATGAGATGGAAGAAAGTTCAGCTTTAGTGTCAGTACCTTGCAAAAAGACTAGTGGAAATGTCGAATTACTGAGAGCACTATCAAAGAGCTTATGATATTTCACGTGTATAATTTGAGTAAATAATAATAATAATAAAACGTAACAAGCAAAAATATGTAAGTATTCGTGAGGCAGGGAAATTGAGCGTTTTTATCTCGCTTGCGGGCGAGGAAGAGTGTTCTATCTTTGTCGTCCATTTACTCCAAAATTATTGAACGTATCGATTTCCTGTAAGAACCATGATAAAGAACAGTGAATTCTACGTATGTGCAGGACATAACTATGTAATTTCTCTAATGAAAAGTTGTGGTTACGTAGGCGGTTATTGTGCGTGCATGACGAAAGTGCACCGTGGCCGCGAGTACCCTGTAGTTTTTTGCTATTTACTAGGAAACTATGAGGTGTAGCAAAACAAAAAGTTATCAGGAGAAAGCTTATGAAATTCTACATAAGATTGTGTAATAAAAACATAAGATGTGCAAGAAAACTTCTGCATTATACCTCCCTGAAAAATCATTTTTTTTTTTTTTACAAAAATGGCTTTTAGTTTTTGGTTATTTTCTCAAAAACTACAAATCGCATCACAACCGGACATATTTCATTAGAAAGTCAATGAAATTCTTTATCAAAACTTATAATAACATTTTTCTGTATGATGGAAAACACTCGAACGACGATGTTGGGAAGTTAGATCAACGTTCCAAAATGTTTATTCACGGCGGCCTAGTGTACTTTTATTCGTATTTTTCTGGTTTTTCATTTGGCTTATCAGCTAGAACAAATATCAGCAAATAAGATGATGTGAGTTTCAGGGCAACATTTTGAGGTTTGGGTGGCGAAAACGAGGTGAGAATACGTGTAATTTGCATACTGTGGGCTGCCAGCAGAGTGCGCGGGGGAGTAAAATCGTGAGCTGTGAAACTTAATCAGACTTACCGTGCGCAAAAGGGTTAATAAAGTCCTTGAAAGTTATGAGGACAAGTACCATGCCTACATGATTGCCTTACATCAGCGTCGAATCACAGATTATTTTCGTCAGCACCCAAGCACTGAACCTACACCCAAGCTTCATCCCGATTTAATGCCTGTATATACAATCTTAGCCTTGTTGCTCTAACATTTCGCATTAAAACATCATTGCATATATCCTAAATAAGTAATTTCTTCGAATTCCATCATGATATATGAAATGAATAATGAATAAAGCCCATCTATAACTAAAGAAAAAAAGAATAACATTCAGTCCCAAGATGTAGATGATACATCCACACCATTTGTTTACCTTTTTATTTCTTTGTATTTCACTACTTCACATCCTTATAGCATTGAGTAAAACTGATGTTGGTATTATTCCTGTTGTTTTACTGACAAAGAGATCATTTAAAGAGATGAAGAAGTTGACCAACTTTGAGCTCATATTAAATTATCTGGCGAAGATAGGCACTTTTTTCCTATTTAGTGATGGTTGGAATTAAGCCACCCCCAAGCCTTGGGACCCTTCAAACCACCCAAACCTTCCTTAATCCTTATAAAAGTACGTTTGATGGTCTTTTATGTTGTTTATTTATTGATTATAATGTTATTTTTAATATAATAATGCTTTATTTCATCGAGGAGAGATTGGCTGGAAATCGTAGGCATAAAGTGGTTAAAAGTTAGGGAAATGGGCCACCGAAAAACCAATTAGAAATTTTCCCGTTGATTCTTCAGTTCAGCTATTGCGAAATCAGCCATCACGCTGGTTTACTGTAACCAATTAGGCGCGATAGCAGGGGGTTGAGTGTACTATAGTTTGAAGTCTTTTCCGTTTATACCTCATCATATGCTGACACTTTTCTTCTGTGACACTCCTCCAACAGAATAACTCCTTTCCCCCTCTGATGTCATTAATCTTACCTGGTTTATTAATCCTTCAGTGGCCGCCGGCATTGAGTGATACTTTACCATAATCGTGCCGAATTAGTGCAAGATTTAGAAAACTGCAAACAGTTATGGGAGGGGAACAAAATGTTACTGGTATGTTTACCCAACCTTACTCTACCAACCCAGGCACTCATACGGTCACCTTTTCTTGGATGTTTTTGCCCATATGTTTACATGTTAATGGCATGTGCTCAGTGAATTTTGTGAATATTATTATATCTTCCACGAATTATAGCGAATCACAGGATGGGTTTAGGAAGCTAAAAAACACATTGCCAGGTGTGCCAGACAATTCTCTTCATATTGTCAGAAAAAGAAATTGATTTTAGAACTTCGAAATAATCGTCCCGGGGCTGGCCAGGGGAGCCCGCAAATTTCAGGACCCACAGCCATTGAGGGGTTAATAACCCAATGGATCATTTGCAACAGAAGTGTCATAGAAGACAAGTGTTAGCAAATAATGAGATGTAAAAAGAAAACACTTTGCACTACTTGAATTCATTTGTGGCTTCTGCTAATATTATCTACCAAGCCTACCCTAAGCTAGCCAATGATAATTTACTCAAACATGCCAAAATATCATAAAATAGGTTAGATTGGGTTAGGATAATATATTTACATTAAATTAGTTATAGTTTTGCATGAAATTATTTAAATTGGAAATATATGAACATACAAATCTTTCACCACAGCCATACATTTATAATTTACCAATGAGCTTGGCATGGTGCAGTTGCTTGATTCCCATTGTGGATGCATATCTAACCAACAGAAATAGTTTCAGAAATAGTTTACAGAATATTTATGAAAATTCATACTCATCTTTTTTATGTGTCCGACTCTGGGCATAGGCTTCACAGCCTGCTATCAAGGCCCAGTCGTCCTCCTACAATCTACATGTCACCACTTCGGCACTTAACACCCACCGTCCATATTGAATACATGCTAGGGCTGTCTCATACAGGACTGGTGTATTGGTATTAGCGGGGTCATTTTTACGACATGTTGGCGGGTCTTCTGGTAGATCAGTAAAGCCTGATTTAAAGAAATTCAAATCCTTAAACTGTTCCCTGCACCAGCGAGGATTCGAACCTGGGTCCCACGGGACCGCAAGCCAACTCTCTACCAATCGAGCTACCGCCTCCCCTAAATCTAAGTCTGCATTAGTGAAATTTTTATTAATATTTGGTAAGACCATCAAGTGATTTGCTTCTGACTGTTGGTGGCCTTTGTAACAGTCATCTCAACCTATGCACCTGTCTCAGATTCTGTTTTTTTTTTTTTTTTAATAAGGTTTGGGTAAATCAGCACTTATTAGGGTAAGTGTAGGGTAAAAAATAGTTTTCTGCGGTGACGTCCATCTGTCTTCGGCGCACCACAAGATGGCGTGTGTATCTTTGGTGTTGTTGGGATTGTAAACATAGTTTACCATTATTGTGGTAATCATTTACCACCATAATAATCAGAAAAATATGGAAAACAAACTTTAAGAATAAAAGTTGAGCTGGTAAGGTTTTACTTCTGCTCAAACTAAAGTGTACATTTGCCTCTATGAGTCTGCAGTTAGGTGAATGGCTAGTGGCTGGTCGAAGTTTCAGTAAGGTATGTGTGCCCAATAGCTGACTAAATATTCACCCTTATTGTGCCTATGTCATTACATTCTTTTAACCCTTTAACCACGAGCTTATCTTTCTGCCAGTACCATATCCAAGTAGTAGGAGGAGGAGGAGGAGCTAGAAGGCTTGAGACAGCCCTCTGCTATCCTCATAGTAAAGCATTGGCTTTTGACATCCTGAGTACGTCCTCATATGTTCTTGTTTTCTAGAAATGATGTACAGGGCATGTTATTATAGCAAAGCGGTTAACCTAGCCAGGCCGATGGCGGTGGCAGTGGACTCATCACTCTGATAAACAAATCCATCAAATTTTCAGATGCCAGTGCACACACAAAGTCATTTCTCCCCCCACATGACACCACAACAGAAATACAATCAATTAAAATACGCACTGGTAACTAATCACATATAACAATCGCCAACACATACATTACCCCCCAATTGTCCCCCATAGTACCACACAATTATCTATCTATCTCTATCTATTGCGAGACGCCTTAATCCCGAACGGGGTGGCCACAAACAAATCGCCTCCATGTCACTCTGTCCCCTACCATTTCACTACCACGCTCCCAACTCACACCCCCCTCTCTCATATACCTCTCCACTCCATCCCTCCATCTCATCCTCGGCCTCCCCCTCCCTCTCGCTCCCTCCACCTCACTCACATACACTCTCCTCATCAGTCTTTCACTCTCCATCCTCACCACATGCCCAAACCACCTTAACGTGTTTCTCCTAACGCTTCCCATCACGTCCTTAACCACACCACAACGCTCCTTCACTTCCTCATTTGCTAGTCTGTCTCTCCATGTGACTCCACATGCTCCTCTCAAATAACTCATTTCCACTGCTCTCATTCTTGACTTCTGTCCTTTCAACAGGGTCCAAGCTTCACTTCCATATGTCAGAGTTGATATCACAATACTGTCATGTAACAACTTTTTCACTTCCATGCTCACCTCCCTGTTTCTTATCACTGCTTTCAATGAACCAGCAACCTTCCTTCCCTGCTGCACCCTTTCGAGCACTTCACCCTCCAGACTTCCATCCTTACTCATCACACTGCCCAAGTACTTAAATTCACTCACATTCTCCATATCCTTCCCATCCAATCTCACTGTACATTCACTGGCTTCACTTCTCTCAAAGACCATAACTTTACTCTTCCCCACATTCACCTTTAGATTCCGTTTCTTACACACTCTCCCAAACTCATCTACCAAGCCTTGCAGCTCCCCTTCGTCTTTGCTCAACAACACAGTATCATCTGCAAACAACAGTACAGGGAGTTTCCAAACACTGCCCTCTCTCACTAGGGCCGCTCCAACATCCACTGCCCGACCTTGTATCTCTTTTATAACCCCATCCATATACAGATTGAACAACCATGGAGACTTGACACATCCTTGTTTCAATCCAACCTTCAAATGGAAAGATTCACTCAGTTTGCCATCCACACGCACTGCAGCCTTAGCACCCTCATACATACTCTTCACTGCCTTCAACAACTTCCCATCTACTCCATATATTCTTAATACCTTTCACAAACCTTGTCTATCCACCCTGTCATGTGCTTTCTCCAGATCCATGAAGGCTGCATACAACTTCTTGCCCTTCTCTAGAAACTTTTCCACTAAGGATCTAAGAATGAATATCTGGTCTACACAACCTCTTCCCTTCCTAAAACCTAAAACTTCCTTGTTCTTCTCCAACTAATTCCTCAGTGATTTCCCTAACTCTGTCAATAAGTATCCTACCATATACTTTTCCTATTACACTGAGAAGGCAAATTCCCCTATGATTACCACACACTGCTTTTTCCCCTTTTCCTTTGTACAGAGGAATAATTATACGTGACTTCCAATCCTCCGGGACTCTACCCTCCTCCCAAGCCAATCTGCACACCTTCCACATCCATTCTATTACTATCTCTCCCCCATGCTTCAGCATTTCACCACACACTCCATCAATTCCTGGGGCTTTCCCCATTTTAACTTTCTTCATTGCTTCCACCACTTCCATCCTGGTGATTTCTTCCTCTCTTCTCACATCCCTCCTTCTCCCTGCCATTCCCCAGACACTTATACTTGCATTACTTTCATTCTCTATGTTCAACAGTTCATTAAAGTGTTCTCTCCATCTGTTTACTTTTTCTCCCTTCTCCACTAGTAATCTACCATTTTTATCTTTCACACCCCCACTGACTTCGTTGGCACCCTGTCTAGCTTTCTTTACCTCCTTCCAGAACATTTTCTTACATTCCCTCCACTTTGCACTCAAATTCTTTCCAAATTCCTCATCCATTCTCTTCTTACTCTCTCTTACCAATCTTTTCACTTCTCTCCTCCTCACTACATATAACTCTCTTGTCCATCTCTCAGCTTCTTCGTCGCCCCTGTTCCTCATCCACTCATTATATGCTTTCGTCTTTTGTGCCACAGCCTCTCTCACCTCTTCAGTCCACCATGCTGTTCCCTGAACCCCCCTTTCGTCTTCTCTTCACCCCACACACCACCTCACATGCTGCACAGATTTCTTCTGTGAATACCTTGCACACACCCTCCACGTCCCCCATCTGCTCCAATCTGTATTTACCCAATCGCTCCTCCACTTCCCTTTTATATTCAGCCTTTATTCCATCCTCTTGTAACTTTTCTACCCTCCTTGTAACAAATACTTCCTCCTGTCTTTCCCTTCTTCTCTTCCTCCATCTTGTTTGGATTCTGATTCTGGCCACCACCAAGTGGTGGTCAGAAAGTCCACTCCCCCAACCTCTATATACTCTTGCATCCATTATACATCTTCTCATCCTTTCATCCACACACACATAGTCAATCATTGCCTTCCGTTCATTCATTCCCCCGTCCTCTCTTCTCACCACTCATCATGTATACCTATGGATCATTTTGTGCACAAATACACCACATCACTAATATACCCAACATCATCCTGGGTTGTGATTTCAACGCCAAGGCATCGGCCTGGCATGTCAACAACCCTGATGCAGACAGAGGGCTGGTACTACAATCCCAAACAGATCATCTTTTCATACTGAATAATCTCCATCAACATACCCATTTCCCACACCAAGCCCTCTTCCTCCCATCATCCCTAGACATCACCTTTTGCTCCCCAAACCTCGCCCCCACAACACCGTGGAGAGTGGTCAAAACCCTGGGATCTGATCACCTCCCAATCATCATCACTACCAAAACCAGAATCACCCCAGCTGGTCACAGACACACACATACACTAATTATAAGAGAGCAAACTGGGAGGCCTTCACAACTGAAACAGAATAACATTTCAAAACATTAAACAGTACATCTATGACAAACATCAACACCACTGTGCATACTTTCAATACAATTATACAAAATGCAGGCAAAAGACACATCCCTAGAGGCACCCCAACTTCACACCAGAAATTCAAGGTCTCATCAGTCAACTTGACACACTACGACACTCCCCAGCACCCCATACACAAGACACCATACAATAAATACAAGAACTCAACACTCATATCCACCCATCATCCAATCCTGTGTTGCTCCACAGAGAAGCGTAGGAGCCTGGGGCTAGGCAAGTTGGTTCTGACATTTAAGATGAGAGTGACCAGCCTCACTCATCCCTGAGTGGCATTACGTGAGCAATAAACCCCAACCACCCCTTGGATATAAACCTTCACTAGCTCAATCCGATTGGAGTGCCGTAATTACCCACTAAACCACCAGGTGCCAAAATTTGGTTATATGGTTACCACCCAACATAGTAAATGGTTTCCTGGTGTACAGGAAACCATCTGGCTTGTCACTAAGTGTCGAGTCACCCACAGGCAGAAAGACGAGGAAGGAATGAAGGAAAGAAAGACAGAAGAAGAAGTGTAAAGTCACCCGTAGGCGGAAGGACAAGGAAAGAATGAAGGAAAGAAAGACAGAAGAGGATTAAGAAAAGAAGGATGGGAGAGAGGAAAGGGCAGACACCCAAGATCAGCACTACATCGAGTGAGTGGATGGTGAGCGCCCCCACCTACCACAGACAAACAATAAAATATCAGAACCACAAACACTAAACTGGAATAATTATCTCCAAACACTTGATCACAAAACAAACACCAGCAAACTCTACAAAACATTAAACAGCATCACACTCTCGAACAGCAACACTACACAATCACACGCTGCCATCACAACAACAGTCACCATACCTTCAAGCAAACAACAAGCAAACACTCTTATCAATCACTTTTCACATGTCAGCCATCTAAACCCCCATCGCGACAACTGACGTATCATCTGATGTAAGAAACAGGTCTCCACAGACCCAGACCTTTCGCTTACAACCAGACGAAGGACATCATTAGCAACCTTAAGCACTTATCTGCCTGTGGACCAGACAACATAAGCAACATACACCTTAAACACCTTGGACCACAAGGCATACAAGCACTCACCAACATATCAAACTGCAGCTACTCACACAACATAATACCCAACATCTGGAAGCATGGCATTATCATCACTATCCCCACACCCAACAAAGACCCCACATTACCTTCCTCACACCGCCCCATCACACTCCTCTGCACCCCCTCTAAAGTCACTGAATGACTGGTACTACAACTAGTTACACCTCACACCTCCCTAGACCCATCATAACATGGCTTTATAGGCCATTACACTCCACAAATACTCTTCTCACAGACCTTACACAGAGAGTTTTTGATGTCATGAATTCAGCTATGCCACCACACAGAACACTCCTAGTCACACTAGACATTAGCAAAGCTTTTGATGCCATCCTCCGCCACAACCTCACAATTAAAATATTCAGCACAAACTTGCACAATAACACAAAAAGATGGCTGGCAAACTACTTAGCAGGCAGATGTGCACATGTAACATTTACTGGTCAGTCTTTGAACATCAGAAACTTCACAGATGCGTCCCCCAAGGATCTGTTTTGTCCCCTACAGTCTTTAACCTCTATATGCACGACATACCCACACCCCACACACAACAGATACACATAGCGTCCTATGCAGATGACATAACACTTACATGCACACACCAAAATGCAAACACAACTGCACACATCCTCCAACCTTACCTCAACACACTACACAAATGGTTCATCACAAATAGGTTCAAAATAGCTCCAGCCAAATCTACAGTGACCCTTCTCACAAACTGGTCTGCAGAACAGTCACATACCACACCTCACCATAAACAACACTCCCCTACCACACACGCACACCCAAAATCCTTGGTGTAACATACAATACATAAGTGTCATTTAAACAACACATCACAAACATTAAAAATAAAATAACACCAAGATTCAATGCCTTGAGGTCACTTACCCATATAACATTTGGACACAACAATGAAACCACCACCACAGTATACAAACAATATATACGTTCAGTGATGAATTATGCAATCCCTGCTTGGGCTCCTAACCTCACTAAAACACACTACAACACTCTACAGACCATACAGAACAAGGCCCTAAAAATAATCACAGGCTGCACAGCTACTACACCTACAGACCACCTACATTAAGAAGCCAAAGTCCTCAAAGTCAAGGATCACCTAGACATGAGAGGCACCCAAATTCTCGTTGCAGCCTCCACAAACCCACAACATCCACAACACTACATGGCAGCACATCCACACACACCAAGGAACATCAAAACAACACCCAACACACTATATCATACACAAATACCGTCATCTCTTCCCCCTCGCCTGCCTCAGACCAGCTTCCAGAAGCATATCCAGACTCGGATCACTCGCCACTCCATTCAGTCACCTAAAGACAACACACAGCTGCATGCACGGCCTCCTGATATCCACCCTTCTGAATCCCATCTCCCTTATGAGGACAGGGTCCACCTGGCTAGGCTGAGATGTGGGCATCATCCAGCACTCTTAAGTTACCAGAAGAGGCTGGATGACTCCGTCACTGATGCCTCTCCAAAATGTAACACGGCACCCCATACTATTGCACCCCATACTGTTAAGCACATTATGGAAGACTGCATTGCACACAATCATCTATGCCAACAACACAAAATACACTCCTTGAGAGCTCAGTGGGAAAGCCCGGTCTCGGCCATGGCCTTCCTTAGGGACTCGGGGCTGTTTGACCAGACTGCTTAGGAAACAACTACTACTACTACTACCTAGCCATGCTTATGTGCATTTCTGGTACTGTACTTACCATAACAGTATGTATATAATTAGTGGGTCTAAGTTGTTGTAAAAGGGAAAATTTTGGTTTGCACTTGGGGTGCATGGTACCAGTTAGGACATGTTCTGTTTAATGGATATTTCACAATTCCATCACCACGCGCCTTGTTCGGTACCAGTTATGTGCAGTCCAAGAGACCATTTGTGTGTGTGTGTGTACTGTATCTATGTCTGTATACAGTAATCTCTCAATTATCTGGATGCCCACTATGCGGATCATCCATTATCCGGGTGCTCTGATCTGGCCGCTCAAAACAATTATTCGTAAATTTTTCTGTTTTATCTGGACAAAATGCTTGCATCCAGGTGGAAATTATGGTTGCGCGAACATTTTAAACCTTGCTTGCCCCCCCCCCCCCTTTTTTTTTTTTTTTTTTAAGGGATGTGGTGGTTGACCATAATTATTGCTTGGCTGTGGTTTATAGGTCTGCTTGACCAGATAGAGTAGTCTAAAACACCAGGAATAAGTGTAGTACAATGTACTGTAGTGGCCTTTTACAGTGGCTTTCAAAGTAAGGGTATGTACAAAGGGGAGGCAAGGGAGAAAGTCCACTGTCTGGGCAGAGTCAATATCCGGACATGCCTTTGGCTCTATTACTTCACATAATCAAGGGATTACTGTAGTTCGTTAAATTGAGCATGTACTGTGTGT
>JAGKTI010001288.1:24247-36680 GCA_018397915.1 Birgus latro | reverse complement strand
TGGACAAATGTGGAAGCCTGCTTGGAAAAGTTTGAAAGGAATGAGAGAGTGTTTCTGATTGGAGATATGAATGGAAAAGTAGGGAATGAGAAGGTGGATGGAGTGGTTGGTGAGTGGGGTGTGCCTGCAGAGATGGATGAGAATGGCAGTGCTTCAGTGGACATTTGTGCTGGGAGGGGGTTGGTGGTAGCTAATACCCTCTTCAGGCACAAAATGATCCATAGGTATACATGGCGAGTGGTGAGAAGGGTAGACGGTGGAATGAACGAACGGAAGGCAATGATTGACTATGTGTGTGTGAATGAAAGGATGAGAAGATGTGTAATGGATGCAAGAGTATATAGAGGTTGGGGGAGTGGACTTTCTGACCACCACTTGGTGGTGGCCAGAATCAGAATCCAAACAAGATGGAAGAAGGGAAGGACAGGAGGAAGTATTTGTTACAAGGAGGGTAGAAAAGTTACAAGAGGATGGAATAAAGGCTGAATATAAAAGGGAAGTGGGGGAGCGATTGGATAAATATAGATTGGAGCAGCTGGGGGACATGGAAGGTGTGTGCAAGATATTCACAGAAGAAATCTGTGCAGCATGTGAGGTAGTGTGTGGGGGTGAAGAGAAGACGAAAGGGGGTTCAGGGAACAGCATGATGGACTGAAGAGGTGAGAGAGGCTGTGGCACAAGAGAAGAAAGCATATAATGAGTCGATGAGGAACAGAGGCATCGAAGAAGCTGAGAGACGGACGAGAGAGTTATATGTAGAGAGAAGGAGAGAGGTGAAAAGATTAGTAAGAGAGAGTAAGAAGAGAGTGGATGAGGAGTTTGGCAGGAATTTGAGTGCAAAGTGGAGGGAATGTAAGAAAATGTTCTGGAAGGAGGTAAAGAGAGGTAGACAGAGTGCCAACGAAGTCAGTGGGGGGTGTGAAAGATAAAAATGGTAGATTACTAGTGGAGAAGGGAGAAAAAGTAAACAGATGGAGAGAACACTTTAATGAACTGTTGAACATAGAGAATGAAATTAATGCAAGTATAAGTGGCTGGGGAATGGCAGGGAGGAGGGTTGTGAGAAGAGAGGAAGAAATCAGTAGGATGGAAGTGGTGGAAGCAATGAAGAAAGTTAAATTGGGGAAAGCCCCAGGAATTGATGGAGTGTGTGGTGAAATGCTGAAGCTTGGGGAAGAGATAGTAATAGAATGGATGTGGAAGGTGTGCAGATTGGTGTGGGAGGAGGGTAGAGTCCTGGAGGATTGGAAGTCAGGTATAATTATTCCCCTGTACAAAGGGAAAGGGGAAAAAGCAGTGTGTGGTAATCACAGGGGAATTTGCCTTCTCAGTGTAATAGAAAAGTATATGGTAGGATACTTATTGACAGAGTTAGGGAAATAACAGAGGAATTAGTTGGAGAAGAACAGGGAGGTTTTAGGAAGGGAAGAGGTTGTGTAGACGAGATATTCATTCTTAGATCCTTAGTGGAAAAGTTTCTAGAGAAGGGAAAGAAGTTGTATGCAGCCTTCATGGATCTGGAGAAAGCATATGACAGGGTGGATAGACAAGGATTGTGGAAAGTATTAAGAATATATGGAGTGGAAGGGAAGTTGTTGAAGGCAGTGAAGAGTATGTATGTGGGTGCTAAGGCTGCAGTGCGTGTGGATGGCAAACTGAGTGAATCTTTCCATTTGAAGGTTGGACTGAAACAAGGATGTGTCATGTCTCTATGGTTGTTCAGTCTGTACATGGATGGGGTTATAAAAGAGATACAAGGTCGGGCAGTGGATGTTGGAGCGGCCCTAGTGAGAGAGGGTAGTGTTTGGAAACTCCCTGTACTGTTGTTTGCAGATGATACTGTGTTGTTGAGCAAAGATGAAGGGGAGCTGCAAGGCTTGGTAGATGAGTTTGGGAGAGTGTGTAAGAAACAGAATCTAAAGGTGAATGTGGGGAAGAGTAAAGTGATGGTCTTCGAGAGAAGTGAAGCCAGTGAATGTACAGTGAATAGATTGGATGGGGAGGATATGGAGAATGTGAGTGCATTTAAGTACTTGGGCAGTGTGATGAGAGGATGGAAGTCTGGAGGGTGAAGTGCTCGAAAGGGTGCAGCAGGGAAGGAAGGTGGCTGGTTCGTTGAAAGCAGTGATAAGAAACAGTGAGGTGAGCATGGAAGTGAAAAAGTTGTTACATGACAGTATTGTGATACCAACTCTAACATATGGAGTGAAGCTTGGACCCTGTTGGAAGGACAGAAGTCAAGAGTGAGAGCAGAGGAAATGAGTTATTTGAGAGGAGCATGTGGAGTCACATGGAGAGACAGACTAACAAATGAGGAAGTGAAGGAGCGTTGTGGTGTGGTTGTGGACGTGATGGGAAGCGTTAGGAGAAACACGTTAAGGTGGTTTGGGCATGTGGAGAGGATGGAGAGTGAAAGACTGACGAGGAGAGTGTATGTGAGTGAGATGGAGGGGGCGAGAGGGAGGGGGAGGCTGAGGGTGAGATGGAGGGATGGAGTGGAGAGTTACATGAGAGAGGGGGGTGTGAGTTGGGAGCAGGGTAGTGAAATGGCGGGGGACAGAGCGACACGGAGGCGATTTGTTTGTGGCCACCCCGTGCGGGATTGAGGTGCCTGGCGATAGATAGATAGATAGTGTTTGGGGGTTTTCCCAGGTGCCGGTTGGTTTCCACTTGTGAGCCAGTTGATACGCCTCACCACCTGATATTATGTAGAACTGCCAGTTACGTCCCATTTTGGTACCGGATATTGCGTTGGGTCAGACATTGCGATGGTGAGATATTTACTGTAGTCATATACAGGTATAAATTACCAGTGAGTGAATGGGCACAGATAGGTCCTCACTGTTTGGCATCCAGTGAAGAGAATGAGAGGGCAACGGTTGGCTTGGTGCATTGGGTGAGCTGCTTCTGCAATACATTGTGATTGGCTTGCATGTATTTACCTAGTTGTATTTACCTGGTTTTGATATACAGGAAATGAGTTGCACTCATGGGGTCCCGTCTCCGTGTCTCAACCAGTCAAACTTTACTTTAAATTCATATAAGTTTTTGGACTGGACAGTCTCTTTGTCCAGGCTGTTCCATAAGTCAGTGCATCTTTATGGAAAGCTGTATTTCTTGATATCCTTCAAGCAACTTGTCTTTTTCAATTTCTGTCCATCCTCTCGTTGCTCCTTCGTCCCATACAAACAGATCTTCTCTATCACTTTTCTCTGCTCCTGTCATGGTCCTGAACACTGCAATCATATCATCCCTCTCTCTTCTTTCTTCTAAGGAAGGCAGACCTAGTTTTCCAAGTCATTCCTTGTACAATAGATCTGCCATGCTGGGGATCATCTTGGTTGCTGCTTTTTGTATTCTCTCGATATTGTTTATATCTTTCTTTTTATGTGGGGACCACACCACTGCCGCATATTCTGACCTGGGTTGGATCATAGCCACTTTTTTTTTTTTTTTTTCATTTCCTCATCCATGTATTGAAATGCCACTTTCATATTTGTCAAAAGCTTATATGTCTCACTGACACATTTATTAATATGTTTTTTGGGTGACAAATTCTCCTGGATCAACACTCTCAGATCCTTCTCTTCTGTCGCTTTTGTGATTGGTTCCTTTCCCGTCAAGTAATTCAGTGATGGCCATGTAGTACTTTTACCCATCTCCAATATTTCCCCCCCCCCCCACCCCCCACCCCACTGAATTTCATTTCCCATATCCAGCTCCAATCGTAAATCCTGTCCAGATCTTCCTGCAGTATGTTGCAATTCTCTTCAACTTCTACTCTCCTCATGATGTTTGCATCATCTGCAAACAGACTTGCATAACTGTTCATTCCATTCACCATATCATTAACCTAAATCAGGAACATTATGGGTGCCAGCACCGAGCCCTGCAGGACTCTGCATATTACTTCCCTCCACCCTGACATCTTATTCTTTTTTACTGTCCTCATCTGTCAGTCTCTCATGAAGTCTCTCATCCACTCCAAGAGGTTCCCCTTCAGACTTCCTATGTGCACCAGTTTCAACATTAGTTGCTTATGGGGTACCTTGTCCAAGGTTTTCACCAGATCTAAGTACACACAGTCCACCCAACTACTGTATCTCTCTCCTGTAGCTCATCAGTTGCCTTTGAGTAGAAGCTTAAAATTGGTACCATATTTGCCCTCTTCCATTTCCAAGGCAGTTTCCCTTCCAGAAGATACACAATTAAATCGTGAATATTATCCACCAGTTGTTCTCTGCATTCCTGTAGTATCCAATTAGAGATCCCATCAGCCCCTTGGGCCTTCTGTACTTCTGGAGTTTCCAGAAGTTTATACACTGCTTTCACTTCCACTTTTATATCTTTTAACACTATATTTCTAGCCACTCCCTCCCCATTCACAAAATCGCTTTCCTTAGTGAAAACCGATTGGAAACTTTTCATTATTAGTTTGTATTGCTGCATTGCCTTGGAGGCCAAGGATGAAATGGAGGGATGGAGTGGAGAGGTATATGAGAGAGGGGGTGTGAGCTAGGAACTGGGCAATGAAATGGCAGGGGACAGGGCGACATGGAGGCGATTTGTTTGTGGCCACCCCTTACAGGATTAAGGCATCTGGCAATAGATAGAAAAGAAGATTGCTGCATCTTTTTAGACCTTTCTTTCTACATTCAGCTTGTTGATTCCTTCCTTGTGTTTCAATTGGCCATTGACAAACCTGTAAAACAATTTAGGTTCCTCCTTGTATTTGTCAATTATACCTCTTTCTGAGTTTCTTTTTTCCTATCTACAGGTACTGGTATATTCAATTCTAGTTCTTTTGTATTCTTCCTTTGTTTTACTGTTACCTCTCTTTCTCCATATGTTCCATGCTGCATCCCTTCCTCTTTTTGCTATCACACACCTTCTGTCAAACCGATTCTTTTTCCAGTTCTCTCACACTTACTCCTGGCACATTTTTTCCACACATGAGTTGTAAAAGCGTACAAAGATATCCCACTTCTTCTGCCTCTCTTTTGTTTCTCTGAATTCTCCTCAATCCACTTCTTCAAACAATTTCCTCAGTCCTGTAAAGTTTGCTTTCCCAAAGTTCTATGTTCCATGCCTGTATAGCTCATCTCTTGGCACAACGTTTCCCTCTGTCATTTGGAACTCCAGTCACTACATGATCATATTTTCCCATAGGACACAGATATTTCAGAGATTCATTTACATCAGGTTTTGTCTCTGACCCACTGGGTCATTACATTATTCATTGCTGTATTTAACAGTATACTGCCCCATGAATCTTCACTACCTCCTGAGTCCCACTCCTCCCAGTTCACCTCTTTGCAATTATCATCCACCAGGATTATATGTTGCTTTTCTCAGTCACTGTCTGAGGTGACTAACCATGTCTGAAAACATCTCCTGGTATTCAGCCTCATTCCGTGCCCTTGTCTTAGGGGGGACATATGCTACTGTGATGTCTCTCTTGCCTTTCCACCAGGTTTCTAGTTTCATATTTATCCTCTCTGCCCTGCCTTTTCCCAGTTCCACTTTATCCACACTTATGCTGTTCTTCACTGCTCTCATCACTCCTCCACTTTTTTCTTTTCTGTCTCTTCTCCATAGTTTGTATTTGCCGTCTCCCATTTGGATATCAATATCCTCTCTTAACTTGGTGTCTACAAAGCACATAATATCTGGATCATTTACCCTCAAGAAATCATTGATTTCTAGCCTTGCTGAGATTAAGCCATCTGTGTTAGCATATGCCGTGTTCAATCTTTTTTCTTTGTTTTTTATTCCATCCTTCTCCCTTCCTTTCTCCATCAGTATCACTTCCTCAATTTCTGATCCATAACTCTCCAGTAGACCTCTGTCTTCTTTTCCTCCATTCTCTGGTCTTGTTTTTTTCACCTTGCTTCCTTGACTAGCTCCTTTAATTTAGCTCTTTCTTCCTCATTTTCATCTCTCCTTATCCAAACATTCTTGAACCCCTCTTTGTCGGCTAGTTTCCATGTCCTGTTAGTTATCTTTTAACTTTAACTTTTAGTAGCTGCTCCCCTCCCTCCTTGTATTTTCCCAGTCTGAACATTTCTTCAGTCTATTCTTGGATTTCATTGTCACTCTCCATAACTATTGTTACTATATCTTTAGCCCTTCTCAGTTCTTTTCTTTCCCTTTATGATCTGGTTGCGGGGTCCACCCATGCGCCAATTGGGTCCTGTGTCTGAGCCGGATGATACATATTATTGCCAAAAAATGCATAGCACCACCAATTGCTTCCCATGCCTGAGCTGGATGTTGCCTAGTTTTTCCAGATATTGTTTTAATAGAGCTGAACCAGTATCACTGGGTAACACAATAGGTTGGAAATTGTGATGCTAGATAATTGAGAGTCAATTGTCGTAGACGTTTACACTGTAAGATACATTTCCTGATTTGAATGTGTAATGTATTACTCTCGGGCAGCAAGCAGTATGCTCCTGTCACTCCATGTCTGTGGATGTATTTACATCCCAGGATTTCATATACAGAAGGTCTAGTTTTTTAAATGCATGGAAGAAGGAACCAAAGACTAGAAGCCCACAAATTGTTCCCTTCAAGAAAAAATAAAAACAAGATAATAGAATTGATGGAGTGTGTGGTGAAATGCTGAAGCATGGGGGAGAGATAGTAATAGAATGGATGTGGAAGGTGTGTAGATTGGCTTGGGAGGAGGGTAGAGTCCCAGAGGATTGGAAGTCAGGTATAATTATTCCTCTGTACAAAGGAAAAGGGGAAAAAGCAGTGTGTGGTAATCATAGAGGCATTTGCCTTCTCAGTGTAATAGGAAAAGTATATGGTAGGATACTTATTGATAGAGTTAGGGAAATTACAGAGGAATTAGTTGGAGAAGAACAAGGAGGTTTTAGGAAGGGAAGATGTTGTGTAGACCAGATATTCATTCTTAGATCCTTAGTGGAAAAGTTTCTAGAGAAGGGCAAGAAGTTGTATGCAGCCTTCATGGATCTGGAGAAAGCATATGACAGAGTGGATAGACAAGGATTGTGGAAGGTATTAAGAATATATGGAGTGGATGGGAAGTTGTTGAAGGCAGTGAAGAGTATGTATGAGGGTGCTAAGGCTGCAGTGCGTGTGGATGGCAAACCGAGTGACTCTTTCCATTTGAAGGTTGGATTGAAACAAGGATGTGTCATGTCTCCATGGTTGTTCAATCTGTACATGGATGGGGTTATAAAAGAGATACAAGGTCGGGCAGTAGATGTTGGAGCGGCCCTAGTGAGAGAGGGTAGTGTTTGGAAACTCCCTCTACTGTTGTTTGCAGATGATACTGTGTTGTTGAGTGAAGACAAAGGGGAGCTGCAAGGCTTGGTAGATGAGTTTGGGAGGGTGTGTAAGAAACGGAATCTAAAGGTGAATGTAGGGAAGAGTAAAGTGATGGTCTTCGAGAGAAGTGAAGCCAGTGAATGTACGGTGAGATTGGATGGGAAGGATATGGAGAATGTGAGTGAATTTAAGTACTTGGGCAGTGTGATGAGTAAGGATGGAAGTCTGGAGGGTGAAGTGCTCGAAAGGGTGCAGCAGGGATGGAAGGTTGCTGGTTCGTTGAAAGCAGTGATAAGAAACAGGGAGGTGAGCATGGAAGTGAAAAAGTTGTTACATGACAGTATTGTGATACCAACTCTAACATATGGAAGTGAAGCTTGGACCCTGTTGGAAGGACAGAAGTCAAGAGTGAGAGCAGTGGAAATGAGTTATTTGAGAGAAGCATGTGACTCNGAAGACGAAGGGGAGCTGCAAGGCTTGGTAGATGAGTTTGGGAGAGTGTGTAAGAAACGGAATCTAAAGGTGAATGTAGGGAAGAGTAAAGTGATGGTCTTCGAGAGAAGTGAAGCCAGTGAATGTACAGTGAGATTGGATGGGAAGGATATGGAGAATGTGAGTGAATTTAAGTACTTGGGCAGTGTGATGAGTAAGGATGGAAGTCTGGAGGGTGAAGTGCTCGAAAGGGTGCAGCAGGGATGGAAGGTTGCTGGTTCGTTGAAAGCAGTGATAAGAAACAGGGAGGTGAGCATGGAAGTGAAAAAGTTGTTACATGACAGTATTGTGATACCAACTCTAACATATGGAAGTGAAGCTTGGACCCTGTTGGAAGGACAGAAGTCAAGAGTGAGAGCAGTGGAAATGAGTTATTTGAGAGAAGCATGTGGAGTCACATGGAGAGACAGACTAACAAATGAGGAAGTGAAGGAGCGTTGTGGTGTGGTTGTGGACGTGATGGGAAGCGTTAGGAGAAACACGTTAAGGTGGTTTGGGCATGTGGAGAGGATGGAGAGTGAAAGACTGACGAGGAGAGTGTATGTGAGTGAGGTGGAGGGGGCGAGAGGGAGGGGGAGGCCGAGGATGAGATGGTGGGATGGAGTGGAGAGGTATACGAGAGAGGGGGGTGTGAGTTGGGAGCGTGGTAGTGAAATGGCGGGGGACAGAGTGACATGGAGGCAATTTGTTTGTGGCCGCCCTGTGCAGGATTGAGGCGTCTGGCAATAGATAGATAGAAGATAATAGAGAGCCAAATTCAAGATTCATTTATTTTGAGATGCCTGGACACACTGCATTTAAAAGACTGGAGGTCATGGTAGGAAATACAGACAGAGGAAGACAGTTCCAGAGATGACCTGTTGACCTGTTGCATACATGAAGGACTGGGAGTAATGGTTAACTCTGGCTCTAGAGAGCTGGACAGAAAAGAGATGAGAGTTTACTGATTAATGGCCTATGCACTCCATCATAGTGATGGAGGGATGCAAGCAGATAGTTCAGAGGAGCAGTGACTGTTGAAGTAACAATAGAAGAGAGATAAAGATGCAGCAGGGCAGAGAAGAGTTAGAGGTTGAAGGGAGCCAGTAAGAGGAGGAGAATTAATGAGACTAAAAGCCTTTGACTTCACCTTGTTGAGAAGAGCTGTATGTGGGGAGCTTTCCTACATGAGTGTTATACAATTCATGGGCAAATAAAACACGTTTATAAAGTCAACAACTATGCTGGGGTAGAGAGGGTTTAGAGTCGGCCTAGTACATCTAATCTCTTGGAAGAAGAATTTACAAGAAAGGTAATATGGTCATCACAAGATAAATCCCAAGAGAATGAAACCCCATGTATCTTCAGAAATGATGCATGTTTGAACTTGGTATTGTTAAAAATTAGAGTTTATTCCTGAGGTGGAATTTGATGGTTTGAAAGATGTAAGAACTGAGTTTTTGATGTATTAAAACCAAGATTACTTTTACCTCAATCAGAGACAGGAGTCAAGTCAGACATTTATTGTGTCATAGCCTCATCCCCTGTTTGCTAAGTCACTGCTGAGATGGGTACTGCAGGAAGCAGATGGAAAGGTGAAGAGTGGAGTCATCAGGATATTAGTGAACTGGTTAAGTGTACAGCTTAGGTCATTGATAAGTAGAAGGAAGAGAGTTGGTGGAAGGACAGAGCCCTGAGGAACACCACTATTGCTAGCCCTAGGAGAAGAATGAAGGCTGTCTACAACAGCAGCTATAGAACAACCAGAAAGGAATTTAGATATAAAGAGAATGCATTACTGTAATCTCTCAATTGTCTGATGTAATAGAGTCAAAGGCATGTCTGGAAAGTGGATCCATCTGGATAATGGACTTCTCCCCTGGCCCCCCTTCGTACATAACGTAACTTTGAAAGCCAGCATAAAAGGCGACTACAGCCTCTCTTAAACATTTGTTCCTGTTGTTTAACACTACTCTGTCTGGTCAAGCAGACCTATAAACCACAGCCAAGCAATTAACATGGTCAAGCAGACCCATCAACCACAAACAAGCAATCCCCACTACAGGGCCATACCCTTCAGTGACATGAAAAAATATGAAAAAACTGACTACACAAGAAAAATGCTGTGGGCATACAAAACATAATGGTAAATTGGAATAAAATAATGGTAAAATAGAATAAAATCATGGTACAGTACAGTAAGCTAGAGTAAATCAATGTCAATACTCACGATTGCTCTCAGGGCATAGTGCTGAATAACCCACTAGTTCCATGACTGACTTGCACTGTGGCTGGCGAAGCTGTTGCACTGCACAATACATACCATATGGTCCAGTGGCATACCCTGATAGGGTAGGGAACAACCACAAAAGCCACCACATGTGCCGCCATAGCAACTGTTCAGGAGGAGCCATTTACTACATGGTCACAGGGAGGGAACTGGGAACAACCGAGGGGGTCTCTAGCGGATGGTGGGTGAACTACCAAGCCAGACAGCACGGTCCCACCGGGCTATTTCCGCCCAGGAGGGCGAAAATGTTAGCGCGGCCATGATTTCCACTTGGACGCAAGCATTTTGTCCAGACAGAATGGGGAAATGTATGTATAATGGTTTAAAGCATCCAAATCACAGCATCCGGGTAATGGGTCGTTCGGATAAAAGATGTCTGGATCGTTCGGATAAATTACTATTCACTACTTGATTTTCTAATGCTTTGGTGGTGATATAGCAACAATAAGGATGCTGAATAATGAAATCTTTCTTAGTAAGGATTCCTACATGAGGGAGCACCTATATCCTTTTGCCTTTTGTTCTTTGTCTTCCTTTCAGTCATAATAATTGTGATTAGTTGCTTTGTTTACTATTGATGAAAAATTATTTTCAGGTTTAAGCAGGTATGACAGATTTTACTGTTTTCTCCTGCACCAGGCTCTAAAGAGTGCCAAAACATAAGTTTACAAATTCTTGCAATGCAGTAATGGAAGCTTTTTCTCAGCAGTATCTTTATAAATAAACCACTGTGTCCTACCTACCAGAAAGTACTGATTTGGAAGTTTTGAACTCAGTTATTTGTTTAAGAGCATCTGCACTGTGTTACGGTTGCCAGTCGTTTAGACACTGAGGATATTATAGGCTGTGCCATAAGTCTGGCATTCTCCAAGGAACTCAAACTCTCAGCAAACTTTGAAAGTTCCCCCTTTATGTTTCATTTGCTGACAGCCCTCTGAGTTATGAAAGTTCATCCTTTATGTTTTATTTGCTGACAGTCCTCAGGGTTATGCTAAGTTTTCTAGAGATTTTTCTTCATGGAAAACTGGCCAAATGCAGTATAATAACAGCATGTCTTTGTGTAACAGTGTCGCCATTTGTGCTTGTTGATGGGCTGTTTAAAGGCATTCATGCTTTCTTTCGTCATCCATGGAGACAACAGAAACAGAAGTAGATGACTTTGAGTTATTCATTGGTATTCTAACATAAATTATTTTATAAATAGTAATGATTGATTTTGATTGTTTATTGAAGTCCTTTTCTTTTCAGACTTCTGCTACTAAAAAATTACAATAATGCATGTTACCATACTGTATTTAAACTCCACAAATTATTGCTGACTATACCTGAGCGATAGCTCTGAAGTCTCATTTAGTTCCATTTGAGGATTTCCTGTTATCATAACTAATGAATTACTTCCTACGAATTTGAAATATATAGGTACTTTGAGATTTACGTACTGTTTTCAGGTACAATTTTACAAAGTAGGTTTCATCATTTAAAGGTTTAATGAAGAGTGTATGCAAAATCACTGACCAAAATCTTCTGGATACTCTGCCATCATTTCTTTGGGTGACTGTACTATTTGTTTTCTCCTCCTTTCCTTGACTAGTTGTTTTCATCTCCTTTCCTTGTGACCTCTTTTATTGTTCTCTCCTTTGCCTTCTCTTTGCCTTCTCCGTTTTGGGTTATTGGTGTGTGTTCAAGTGGTTGGGACTTTGGGATTTTCATTAAAGATTTAATGAAGAGTGTTTGCAAAATCACTGACCAAAATCTTCTGGATACTTTACCATCACTTCTTTGGGTGACTGTACTAGTTGTTTTCTCCTCCTTTCCTTGTGACCTCTTTTATTGTTCTCTCCTTTGCCTTCCAGTGGTTTTTGCTTTGTTTGTGGCCACCCCTTACAGAATTGAGGCATCTGGCAATAGATGGATTGATTGAGAAAAGTGTCAATGTCACCATCCTGCTTCACCCCACCAGTTCTTTCTAACCCATGGCAATATCACATTTGCCTCTTCTCTCTTCTCTCAAATGCTACTATAAGTAATATATTGCATAACTTAGTAAAATTTAAGCAAAGTTTGGACATAATGAAGCTCATAAATAGGCTTTCGATCAAGTCTGGCATAAATCTTTAATTTCCAAACTGCCCTCCTACGGTTTCTATCCTTCTATCTGTGCCTTCATCTCTAGCTTCCTTTCTGGTTGTTCTATAGCTGCTGTTGTAGACGGCCATCGTTCCTCTCCTAGACCTATCAACAGTGGTGTTCCTCAGGGTTCTGTCCTATCACCTACTCTCTTCCTTTTATTCATCAATGACCTTCTAAGCTGTACATCTAACCCTATCCACTCATATGCTGATGATTCCACCCTTCACCTTTCCATTCGGTTCC
>JAGKTI010001288.1:0-14406 GCA_018397915.1 Birgus latro | reverse complement strand
GTATCATTTGTAAAGGCTCCAACATGCTCGCATGCGTCGGCCCTGGTCACCCAGTGGCGGCTCTCCATGCTGCTCGATCTCTGGCAGCCTTCCTATTTCATCCCTTATCCCTGAGGTCACACACTATAACCTCATCCCAGGTTGCCTATCACAGCCCTACCCCTGACATTCACACTATTCACCCTCCACAACCAATTGTCATCCTCCATCCTCTCAATATGCCCAAACCATCTGAGTTTAGCCCTCCTTATCACAACACCAATACATTCCAGTCGCATCCTACCTCTCAGTTCTTCAATTGTGATCCAAGCCCCTTCGGGCCTTGCATTCAAGGACATGCTACACCTCCGTCTAATCACTGTAATTTCTGTACATTTGAGCCTGTAAATATCCTCTTCCTTTACAGCCCAGTCTCATTATAATGCAGCATTAAACTCCCAACACAGGCTGCATACAAAGATCCCTTAAAATAGAGGTGGAGCCCTCTCAGTGTTGGGAGAGGCAACAGCTTCCAGAGCTTCTTCCAACCACTCTTTACCCAAGCCAAAAAGCTAGCCCCAGCCCCACCTCCAGCACATTAACATGTCACCCAAATAAGAAAACTCCTTCACACACTCAACAGATTCTGCAGCAAGGTCAATCCCTTCACATCTGAGTTTCTGCATGCTCTATATGACACACCGAACACACAAAATCAGCATTATACGTATAATGCCACTACTCCACTACTTTTCTTATGCACCCACTTGTCACAAACACTGCACAAGATTGACTTGCTGTACTTCCCACTCCTTTGTGACATACCACACATGGCTACACTACCTCTGCTTTGACAGTACTGTCACCATTCCGAGATATCATCCATTTTGTTTTATCCACATTTCTCTCAAACCCTTGTGCCCCATTCCGTCTCTCCATTTCCTAAGTTTTTCCTTGCCATCCTTTCATTCTCTGTAATCAACATCAAGTTGTCATCATAGAACAAATAAGGAGCTGAAGACTGACCCCCTGATGCATATCAGCATTCATGGAAAACTCTTCACTCAAATCTCCATTCTCTCTCAACTGGATGTGAGCCCCTACATACATAGCCAAACCACTCTAACCAGCCACTCCACGATCCCAAGCTTTCCCATTGCCCACTTTACCACCTCCCTGGGGACTCTGTCAAAGGCCTTCTCCAAATCAACAGAAACAAAGTACAGTTCCTTTTTCTTTCCTATATATTTTTCTTGAGGATGTCACACCGTGAATATGGCATCAGTGGTCCCTTTGCTTGGCATAAACCCAAATGGCATCTCATCAAGACTCATGTCATTACCTTGATCATATGCTCCAAATGTTTTTGCCACAGTAATTTCCTCTTTCCAGGGCATGACCCTTTTCCTTATACACATTTACAATCACACTCATCAGCCAGTCATTTGGGACTCATATATTACTGAATTTATCAGATCAGTAACTGAACCCACTCCAATATCCCCTGAGGCCTTCAATATTTCAGCAGTCAACTCAGACACATGTGCTGCCTTCCCCAGCTTCATCCTACCTATTGCTCTGCTCACAGTAGCAACATCAGTCAAAGGCCAAGGGCTAAACACTGGATCTGCTGACTTCAAACCTTCCCTGATCCAGTCAAACTCCTTGTTCAGCAACTGGTTATAATGCACACCAGCCATCTGTCTGTATTGCCTATGAGACAGTAGGGCTCAAACTTAAGTGAATATAGGAATTAGATATAAGAGAAGACAGGTTAAATCTGGATGATGCTGGGTTAATTTATCATAATTTAGGTTTATGAAAGAACATTGAGACAGTTTATAAGAGAGAATACATGTAGTGTGTACAACCTCCAGTTTCTTTACCAGTTACCTGATACTTTAGTTCAGTTCATATATGCTCAAAATATGCCGAAAAAGTCAAGGGGGTTGGAGGTCTGCCTGATAAATCTGGACTCTTACCTGTGTAAAAAAATATTACTGAATGGGGCTGTATCATCCTAATGCTCCCAGGAGTTAAATTATCCCCCAAAAAACTCTGCCACTCACATTATAATCTCTGTGGTGTGGCTTGAAGTTCCAGATGCAAAGACCTATGCAGTATATTCATGTTCTGCTCATTTACCACATTGTTAAAACTAAGACCAGGATTGTATGGACTGGACCCCAGTTTTTCATGGTCATTTGTGAAATATGTCATGTGGGTAAATGCTTTGATTTTTTTTTTTTTTAATGCTGTAATTTATGCTTCTACCTCCCATTTTATTCTGTAATTCTACCTTCCCTTTATCTACCTCATTCATAACTTTTCTTTACTACACATTCCCTCTTAAGCTTTCCTCTACATTTCCACTTCACTTAGTCTTTTCTTTTCTCTGAGGGTAAATTATTTATGGCCTCAACTGTTGCTAAAAATGCTTTGTAGTGTGGTGTGGATGTTATTCTTAATGATATTACAGTAAATGATCCTCAGAAACTGTTGACTTGACCACACTTTCCCTTTCTCAGTTTTAAGACTATGGCCTTTACTTTTGCCAGAGGATGCAAAAAGTCATCTGTAAAAGTGTACTTAGTTATGCAACACTTCACCTAGCCAGCTGAAGCCTGGATGCTCCTCAGTACTAGAGACAGTACAGTATATTGTAGTAAACAGAGATGGGACAGCTTCTATTATTGTGGTGCATCTGGGATCCACAGAGCAATCTTGTCCATTATTAACCTGTGTGATTTGTACTGGTATTACTGAATGATCCCATGCATGACTAGGATGTTCATGTAATTCAACCATTTACAGCATATACCAACTATACTATGTTACTATACTATGTTACACATTTATAGGGTTGGCCTCAACAACAAAAAATCTTTGGCCATTTCTGTCCCTACTCAGTAATGACTGCTAACACCAGCCATAAATCACAGGTGTTAAATGTTTACAGTGGCTTGGCAAATGAGAAATGCACCAAATTGGTTATAGTTATCCCATTTTTGTTTCCTTTAATGTCTCTGCTGAACATGAGATCCTATTTTCTTTGTTGTAGCTACTCTTATGTTCCTCACATTTTTATTATTATTTTTGTAACATTTTCAGTAACTATTTGTACATACTGTTAGGTAAGTCCTTGTTTATGGTAGTGTTTGGTAGAAATTAGAAGAATACAAGCTAGATATTTGCAAATTACCATCTCTTCCATTTCGGTCATAATTTCTTCATACAAATATGTCTGGACTTTTTTTTAGCACTATGCATGAAATATTGGTTGATCTTAACATGCATATCACAAAGGAATAACTGTTGTCAAGGAGAATGCAAAGACTTTGGTGGCTGTTGTAAACTTGGGCTGTTATTTCATGGGTTTAAGAGACTGCCAAGCACCTCTTCCTTTGGAACTTTATTCTGCTAACGACTTATTAATATTCTTATATGTAAACTCTTATAAACACCATGCATCAAATAAAGGTGAACTATGCAAAATAAATTAAAAAGAGCTAGGGAGACTCCTAAACCCATGAGGATATGAGCCATTGACCCAAGTGTTGTGCATAAATTTTACCTTTGCTTCATGCCCCCTCCTCCACATTTTTGGGATGCAAGAGTTCAAACCCATAATGTGCCTGGACAAGCTGTCAGATCTTAGTTATTTTCCTAATGTTGCCTGTCTTGTGCAGTCAACAAAAAAAGTATTGTTACCCATAAGTCATGCTGTCATCAGAATAACACTCATTATCTTTAGAATCAAAACATATCCTCATGAAGTTTCATGGAACAGCCAGGATAAAGTCTGTAAAAACACAGTGTCCCCAGCCCACTACTATAGTCATTCAGCTGTAGGAAAGTCTGATTAACTAAAAATTCAGGTTACTGTACTCTTATATTAATTTACTTTGTTACCTACAGATTTGATGAACTGGGGTTGAGTAATACAATTTTCATGTGGTTGGAACATCTGTTAAATGTTAGGGAGAAAGTTTAGACTGATACCAAATTATTTTACTTTATCTTGCTAGACATATGTTCCAGTTTACAGATAAACTGGATTTTTATTTTACCCTATGAATTTCTGAGTAAATGCATATTCATGCAGCTGTTATGTGAACTTGACTATCTTACAGAATGTTAACACAGTGCGAGTAACTACACTTTTTTGTTGACAGTATATTCAGGATCTCCTCTTGAATGACTCATGTAATACTTTTTTCAGTAAAGAATGATTGGCTCAGTCACAAAAATAATGAATAGTCTTGGCTTTCTTTTCCTTTTACTTTCTTATGACCATCGAGAAGGTTATGTATGAAATTATAATCTGGATATGTACAGTTTTATTTGCTTTTTTTTTTATTAATTTGACTCATTAAAAATTTAATTAAACTATGCACTCTTTTTACCAGTCCTTCAGGCAGCTTCATAATTTTTGTGGTATAGTTTGAAGTGGAGTTGAGAATTCATATTACTTCAGTAACCTTTATGTGATGGATGGATGTAAAGATGCTATATGATCACTGAGTGACATGCCAAATGGTTTCCTGTACCCAGGAAATCATTTACCACGCTGAGTGGTAACCATATAACTGGGTTTTTGGCAGGTTAAATGTCCTCCAGATTCCCCTATCCAGAATCATTTAATCATGGCAGTCATTTCAGAGAGCCTTGGAGGGCCCAATACCTGACCAGGGCCCCAACCAAACGGGCAGATTCGTTTGGCCATGTGGAATGTGAGAGGTGTGAATGCGGAAAGCAAGAGGGTGGAAGTGGTGAATGTCCTCAAGAGTGTGAGATATGTTGTGATGGCACTGTGTGAAACGAAGATGGAAGGGTGTGAGGTGGAGGAGTGGGAGGGTGTGAAATATGTAAGATCGAGCATGATTGACCGAGGAAAATGCAAGGATGGAGTTGCTCTGTTGATGAATGAGGTGTGGCAGAGGGAAATGTGACACTACAAATGTGTCGGCTCAAGGTGTATGTCAAGTTCAAGTCTGAGAAGGTGAAAGTGGCAGTTATTGTAGTATATGCATCATGTGTGGACAGGAGTGAGAGAGAGAGAAAGGCAGGTTTTGGGATGAGCTGGACGAAGCAGTGGGAAGAATGCCCAGGAGCTATAAAGTGATATGAATGAAAGAGTAGGCACTGGTCCTGAGGATAACATAATGGGTTGCAATGGAGTACCAGGAGAAAATGAAAATGGAAAGTGAGTAAAGAATATGTATCAGGAGAGGAGATTGTGCATTTGTAACTCGTATTTCAAACACAAAGATGCACATAAATATACATGGTATACAGGGAATGGGATTCGTATAGAAAGAAGCCTGATTGATCACGTGTTCATAGAGAGGTCAATGTTGGGAATGATTGCTGATACAAGGGCCGTGAGAAGAAGATGTGGAGGTCTGTCAGATCATATGACTGTGGTATGCAAGATTAAGCTGAGAGGAGTGAGTTGGATCAGGAGAGAGAGAGAGGAGCAGTCAGGGAGAAAGACGGAAAGTTGAGAAGCTGAGTGAAATGCGTGAGGTTAAAGTAGGTGTGGCAGCAGACGACACCACTGATGCAGACGATGATGCCACCCCCAGCCCCCAAAGGACCACTGGGGGTCCGCCACCTGCACTGCGTAGCTCTGAGCTGGGACGGCTCACGCCCCTCTTGCTCCCAACCGACGCCCTGCGGAGGTTGCAGTAAGAGGCACCTAGCCTCCAGCCGAAAAACCAGTTGGCAGGTCAGGGGGTGGAGTTGCCCAAACTCCACGCAATGCCGCAGTACAGGCCACTAGCCGTACTGGGTGCGGAGCAGAGCAGGCCACAGTCTGCTCCCCAGTTGCTTCCCCGCCACAGGGATACAATACAGGCCACCAGTCGTATCGGTCGGGCAGGACAGGCCACCAGTCGTCCCCTCCCTGTGGTGTATCCCCCCAGAGTAGCACCGCAGTACAGGCCACTAGCCGGACTGGGCACAAGGCAGGACAGGCCATCGTCTGTCCCTCAGCTACTGTCCCACGCAGCCCCACGGTACAGGCCACAAACCGTGTCCATGCTGCCACCTCCTGCAGGACCGCAACGCAGGCCTCTAGCTGCGTCAGGCACGAAGCAGAGATTCTCTTTCCCCTCGTGGAGACAGGGTAGAGCGAGCCTAGACTCGTGTTTTCCCTGGGGTCCAACAGGACAGAGGAACCCTCATGCAGGCCACTAGTCACACGGGGGAGGCACAGCAGGCCACAGTTCGCTCCTTGCCCTCTGTTCCTGGGATAGCTCCTGACGGGGAAGTTCTTCATGGAGACAGGGTAGACCAAGCCTCGACTCGTGTTTTCCCTGGGGTCCAACAGGACAGAGGAACCGCTGTGCCGGCCACACACCGCTTTTGACACCAGGGTAACGGTTAGAATTTTGTCTATATGAATTTACTAGATTTTTACTGAATTACTGATTACTACCGAGGAAGAAATCCTAGAATTTTTTAGGAAGGCCTCATAAATTGATTACCACTAGGAAGAAATACCAACAGGTAGAAGTAGAAACAATTTTGGTAGGCTGCCACCACCCAGCGTTTGCCAGGAAAGAAGTTATTAGTCCCGTTCAGTGAAAGATGGGACACTGAGGCCTAGATATAGTAACCAGGGTAGCGTGAGTAAATTAGAGTGTGTGAATTCTATAGATAGTAACATACTCAACTACAAAATTCTGAATTCAAAGTGTAAATACAACCTATCGCGAATTTTAACCTCGAATTAACTTTCTTTGCCTCTTTATCAAAAACAGATCATGCTTTTGCACGTAATCTCGCTCCACACGGTTTTACCTATTAATAATATCACACTCCTGATACACTTTAACTAGGATCAAGCCCTAAAAATGAATTTTGAGGTCCACTTCCCATACATTGCATCAATTAAATAGGGGTCCAGAACTACACTTACACCACACTTAAACTTAAACTACACTTATATTACACCTACATTATACTTATACTAACTTATATTACACTTATATTAACTTATATTACACTTATATTACGCTTATACTAACTTAAAATTACGGCACTACACGGGTCCATCCTCCAGAAAAAAAATTTGAACATCGTAAGTCTTCATACAATTCATTCTTCTACACTTCTTAGAGACATGTGTGCGGACGGGACAGACTTACCCAATTTGACTGTGAATCACCCTATGAACTCCAGATTAAGACAGTGTTCTCACTACCTGATACTCCCATAAGTGGCACCTGTCGGTCCACAAATAAATTTTGCGTATCCCAGGGGGTCGCTTCCCTGCCACCAATGAACTCCCGAATATTCAGTAGAAAAATGTGCCCCAGTCAACCTCCTGCCTGAATGATAACATGGTCGTCTCACCTGGTTGGTTGGTTGGTAAGATATGCCACACGGGTGTGGCACGGGCTCAGGGTGGAGAGCCCGTCAGAGGATGGCAGTAAACAGGGGGGCGTCCTCTGCATGGCAACAGGATGCTGACGTAGGGGGGGGTCAGGGTGGGGCGAGAGAGCAGAGTGGTCACGGCGCCAATGGTCGGGCGCCGACAAACTGCAGTGGTGCCGCCCCGACGATGCCCCCGCTCGCCCAGCTCCCCAGCAGCAGGTGGAGGCCCAGGGGGGAAGGCCCAGTCACAGTGGTTGGAGGGTTAGCCCTGGTCCTGGTGGAAGAGGGAGGGTATAGTGGAGACCCTCAACCTCCTAGTGGTGGACAGGGCTGCTCCGTAAAGCAACAGGCCCATCCCCCCCAGCGGAAACACTGCTGCAGGGAGCTGGTCCCACCGAGAGCAGTGGTGGAGGTGTTGTCTCGGTGGGAGATGGACTGCGAGTCTGGCGTCTCACCTGGACAAACCCGTACTCTCGCTGCTAGGATCATCCCAGGGACGCTTCCCATGCATACAACCTACTATCGCATTTACGCTCTCCATTCATACTTCCTTGTGCTTCCAGCTCTCCACCTAGTAACTGACGAGCGTCTGTCAGGTCCTGAAGTCACTGTTACACCCTAGGCCGTGCTGACTGTGAGTTGAGGGAGTTCTGCAGGTTTCCCTCGAATTAAAGCAACATAGTATCTCCACTGAACTGGGCTACGCCCATGACACATACTCCGATTAACCACAAACATGAGATTAAACTCTCTCTGAACTCATGAACTACCACAGTCAATAGTCAGACAGTCTGACCCACACACATTTCCCTATCTAGCACTTAACTAAATATGACCATAACCATCTTATCAACACTTCATCACACTACAACACTTCAACATTTTCAAAAAAAAAAAAAAATCACTGGGGAGGACATTTCTCACAGGGCGGCGGTTACTCCTCCGTCACATTAGGATCAGGCCCAAGGACTTCTTCCAGGGGTTGGAAAAGCCACTCTCCTCCTCCACAACAGGGCTCTACCCGTCCTGGGGCTCCCTGCATCTCCGCTTCGCCACGGACGCCACTTCCCCTACGCCCGCACGCCCGTCCAACATCTCCTCCACCACGAGTTCTCCACGCACCTCAGGCGTTACGTTTCTCCTCCATTTCGCCTCCATTTTCTCAGATGACACCGAGAGATGTGTCACAGTCTGCCACATACTGCCCAAGATTGTGATGTGTGTGTGGATGTTTTATTGTAAGGTGGAAAGTACCTACTGAATAAGCTATGATGGTCCACACTATCAGAATTTTTCAATAACACTCTAATAACTTCGATGGAAATTCTTATCTTCTAGGAGTTCTCAATATAAGATCAAGTGGGCCTCTAGCATGTTATTACCGAATCTATCTAAATCCATCTAAATCCCACCGCTGCGACCAGTGTAATGTTAGAAAATTTTTGACTATGATATAAATTAAGAAATCACCGCTATACCACCAGTGTAAGGGAGCATAGGAGAGAGGACACGCACTCGCTTGCTGCTGTTGTCCTGATACCGGATCTGGCTTTGGCTATTACTCTACAGTTTACTTACTATAACAAGCATCAAGGAACTTGCAACAAGGAATTTTCTCTTTCCTCTTACTTAGACAGACTGACTTATGATGTTTCAAATTTTGTGGTAGTAACATGGGTCTGACAGGTTTTTACCGAAGCCTAAACTCACGCGTTTTAATTAATTGTAACCATGTGTCACAGTTGTCTGGTCTACGTGATCTGGCGCCAGTGAAAATAAATAAATTTCGCGGCTACGAATGACCATAATCAATAATCAGACTTTACCTAAGCTCATAGACATTATTATTTAGTACAACGAGATGATAGTAACAAACTCAACTACAAAATTCTGAATTCAAAGTGTAAATACAACCTATCGCGAATTTTAACCTCGAATTAACTTTCTTTGCCTCTTTATCAAAAACAGATCATGCTTTTGCACGTAATCTCGCTCCACACGGTCTTACCTATTAATGATATCACATTCCTGCTACACTTTACTAGGATCAGGCCCTAAAAATGAAGTTTGAGGTCCACTTCCCATACATTGCATCAATTAAACAGGGGTCCAGAACTACACTTCCACCACACTTAAACTAACTTAAACTACACTTATATTACACCTACATTATACTTATACCAACTTATATTACACTTATATTAACTTATATTACGCTTATACTAACTTAAAATTACGGCACTACATTTGTCAAAACCAAAGAGGACAAAGAAGGGAGATTCGCAGTGTTGATGGAGCTATTGACTGAGGCTGCCACTTGGGGAATCCAGTCATCCCATGACGAACTGTGGGAGCCTAGGTGTCTGAGGCACTCTTAAGATTTTCCTATTGTGGCATTCTACAAGGCCATTGGAAGCTGGATGGTTTGGCACTACATTTCATTTATTAATTTTAAAGTGGCGACAGATCTCATCCAGGAGGCTATTGTTGAACTCAGTACCGTTGTCAGTGAGGATGGTATGTGGTGTACTGAATGGGCAAATTACATGATCTACGAAGGCACGTGCAATACTCTTCGCGGTCTTATCTGAGAGGGGTACGAGGACACAGTAGTGTGAGAAGTGGTAAACTGCTACAAACAAATACTCTGCACCTGATTCCGTAAGAGGGAGTTTTAGAAGATTGATGGACACTGTTTCCCATGGTCGTGACGGGATTGGATATTGTAAGAGCAGTGCAGGTAAGACAGTGGAACCTTTGTGGCGGTGGCACGAGATGCAAGAGTCACAGTGCGCATTGATATCGCGACGCATGGTTGGCCAATAGTACTCGAGACGTGCTTGGCGCATCGGTCTTTACCTGGATGGGATGCGTGAGGTGTATCATGAACGATGTGAAGGACTGCAGATATCAGGGCCCGGATACTCGAAGCTCCCGTAAGTTACATGAGCGACGGGTCATGTAACTGACTTACGTTCAAGTAGCTTACAATGTCTCTACAATCCCAGTTACAGGCGATACTCGAAACACATTTACGTGCAAGTATCTCCTCCCGCTTGTAAGTCTTTCATGTAAAGTTGGTTGTTGGCGGGACTCTTGTAGCCAATCACAGTGCAGTTCCTAATTACTGGCTTTAAAGAAGGGTTGCCAATGTTATAGCCAATCACAGGACAGCCAGCTGATGCAACCAAAACAAACACTTCCAGCACTCACAGAGAAGGCCAAGTGAATACTGGGCACTCCAGCCAGTGATGCAGCAGATTATACCCGCAAACAAGACAAGAAGGAAGATGGAGCCTATCGGCACAGCAACAGAGCCAACCTCAAAGAAAAGGGGACCCAATTTCACTGATGATGAGGTGACGGTGTTAATACGGGAGGTGGAGAAGAGGAAGGACGTGATTTTGGGAAGCTTCTCACCTACTGTTACAACAAAAGCAAAAGGCGGCCACAAGCTCCATCTTCTCTGTAGTATCACTCTCAGTGCCTTTGAATCACCTCTCTCTCTCTCCTGAGAAAGAAAATAGCACCTTTAGGGGAGAAAATATTTCCAACATCTGCCTATGTAGTGGAACCTTTGTGGCGGTGGCACGAGATGCAAGTCACAGTGCGCATTGATATCGCGACGCATGGTTGGCCAATAGTACTCGAGACGTGCTTGGCGCAAGCATCGGTCTTTACCTGGATGGGATGCGTGAGGTGTATCATGAACGATGTGATAGCGTCTACAACAATTTCTGTAAATCTAGCCCATGTGAGGTCTGGGACTATCTTTGGTGCTATGCTAGCTACCGCCTTTCCCAAGTAAGGTAGAGTGACCGCAATTTTCTGATTATCTTCTTCAAAACCAATATCGAGCAATGGCTTGACCATTTGCAAGTAAGTAGAGATGTTGCATTGTTCTGGGTCAAATTTTGGTAGGGGTACATGTGTTTTGGCTGCCATTTTCACAAAAACTTTTCCAGTCCTTTTTTTACCGTCTGGGTCAAGAACCACCGCCAGCCACCAGTGTTATGCTACGTATTTGTGGGACGGTTTCTCGCCCTCAAATACGCAGGCTTTTCTAGACCGGGAGGTAACTCCTAAGAGTAGGACTGGACACAAAAACAAGGCAGTGAATATCACACATGTATTGTAGACATAAGACACAGAACAATAATACACCACAGATATTACAAGGATTGGCCGGGGGCAAGTGAACACTGTACACAATTGCTATCTGTCACTTTACCTTCTTGTTCAAGTGTGGTACTATTCACCCGACACTCGTGTTACATACAACACAATTATATCTTCGGACACAGGAATGGTTTTGACACAATCTTTAAAACCCGTATAGCACTGGACGGCACTGTGTACATGTATATCTTACGTTACACCTGTACTTCAGGTAACTGGCGGCCGGAAGTCTATCACAGGTAGGGTAGCCCGTAAAGGTTTTTTTTTTTTTTTTAATGCAAGGAAGAAGGAACCAAAGGCCACGGGCCCGCATACTGTTCCTTCCAAGAAAAAGCAAAAACAGTACAGGGGGGACTGTGGTATTTGGTATGCCCGGGTTAGCCACGCGGCTGAGACAAGGGGCTGATGCAAGTTTAACTGAACACAGGGGAGGGGGAACGTAAACACCAGCGCAAGGCACGAAGACACAAAAGGGGCATGTCTAGGTTATCACTGAGGCTGTCTAGGGCGGCAGGACTCTACCTTTCAATATAGGTCCGGCCACGTTCTATCTATCGGCACGTCCAATCTTATTCGGGATTCCTGGTCACTTCACTTTGAGGATACACTGTAGGGAATCACTCGTAAGATACCTGTAGATGCACACTAGAACTGAGCTTAAGGGTACACACCTACATATATATATATAGATAGTCCACTCACTTGGGTGACACTGATGGGCCCAGGGCGATTCCTCCGTCAGGAGGGAAACGGGCGGAGTGGCATGCTCCTGGGCAGGGTCCCACACGTGGCTGTGGGGCTACGGGCTCGGCCCGAAGAGGGCTAGGAGCCGGGCCTGACGTCGGATCTGGGAGCGTCGTTGGGAGACCTCGCCCACCGGTAGGTCGCGCCCTGGTGTGCGGGGCAACTCCTGGGGCAACAGGGGACCCAAGGGACTGGAACCCGGGCCGGCTGGGCTGCGGCAACGGCTTGAGGGCAGCGTCGCCGTCAGGGACGCCTCACGGGAAGCTCGGCCCGGGGGAGAGGTGGATGAGGCCCGTCGGCGGCTGCGAGGTCTGCGGGGGCTCTGGTCCGGCAGCTGGTCACCCTGGTGGAGTTGTAGGGAACTAAGGTCCTGGGTGAGACTCTGCCACGTCTCGGGTGTAGGGTCCTCTCCGACTGCTGCTGCTCCCGTAGGAGAGGAGCGGACTATGGCCAGCTCTGCTCCTGACCCAACGTGACTCGTGGCCAACGCCTGATGGGTTACGGGGAGGGTAGTTTCCTGGCGGCTTGTGGCCTGCTCTGTACTGGGCCAGGCGTGACTCGTGGCCAACGCCTGCGTGACCGTGAGGGTAGCTGCCTGGCGGCTTGTGACCTGCACTGCGCTATGTCTGGTTTCCTGGCGGCTTGTGGCCTGCACTGTGTTGGGCCTGGCGTGGCTCGTGGCTGACGCCGAGAGGGCACAGGGAGAGATGGTTTCCTGGCGGCTTGTGACCTGCACTGTGTTGGGTCTACTTTCCTGGCGGCTTGTGGCCTGCACTGTGTTGGGTCTACTTTCCTGGCGGCTTGTGGCCTGCACTGTGTTAGGCCTGGCGTGGCTCGTGGCTGACGCCGAGAGGGCACAGGGAGAGATGGTTTCCTGGCGGCTTGTGGCCTGCACTGTGTTGGGTCTACTTTCCTGGCGGCTTGTGGCCTGCACTGTGTTAGACCTGGTTTCCTGGCGGCTTGTGGCCTGCACTGTGTCGGGTCTACTTCCCTGGCGGCTCGTGGCCTGCTCTGTGTTAGACCTGGTTTCCTGGCGGCTTGTGGCCTGCACTGTGTTGGGTCTACTTTCCTGGCGTCTTGTGGCCTGCACTGTGTTGGGCCTATTGGATGGAAATTTAATGTTGAGCAAATACTGGGACTCAACATTTTGCTCACTCTCTTCACGTATGCGCACCACGAGACAGTCCCGTGTTTAAGTTTTTTTTTTTTTTTTACGAGGGATTTATTTTCAAAACAAATGCACGAGGACCACTATCACAGGTGATCGAGGGCAATGGTGGGTCAAGGCTATGGAAACTGGACCCTTTCACGCCTGTTGTGTAAAACTGTGAATTATAGTAATATTATATACCGTAATGTAAATAATACTGAAATACAGGAGTTAGGGGTTGGAGCCACCAACCACACGGCGAGCGGGGCAGACAACACCAGCTCCCCCAACTCCCCCAGATCTCCGGGGGATCATGGTTGCCAAAACGCGGAAATATCGTCTGCTATGCGGATAAAACAGTTCACGGAGCTACACACTAAGTTTGGGTGAGGACGCGGTAACCACACCCTCACAAATGCGGATGAAACCATCCGCATCCCTTAATAGACGTAATTTTAAGTCTAATGTATAATAAATAACCTCATATCCCTTAATCTTAGTAGTATTATTACCCAGAGCATTTTGCATATGGGTAATCTTTGCATAAATATGCGACAAAATGTATAATGCAGTCATATCCTTCTGATAGGTTTTGCAGCTGTTACTGCTGCACAGGACTGTGTTGCCTTTGAGCCGTCCCACTGCATAATTGCGTCTGTTCAGCACCACAGCAGAGAATAACTCTTTCCTGTGGGCTTTGTTATTCATTTTAGGTTCTTATTGGCAGAGGTTTGGCAGTTTATGGGTATAACGTTACTTATCATGTTGAGTACATAAGAAACACTAATATATTTTTGTACCCATCTATTCTGTCTAACGTTTTACATTAATTATTGGTATGTTGTTCTGTACAGTGTTTATAAATTATATAAAGTAGGTTATACTCAAGTTACATGGGAGTATTGTCCACACACACACACACACATACATACACACACACACACACACACACACACACACACACACACACA
>JAGKTI010001287.1:74628-89635 GCA_018397915.1 Birgus latro | reverse complement strand
AAAGTGGGAGGGGGATGGAGGAAGAATGGATGTGGAGGGAGGGAGGTGGAGGAAACAAGCAAGTTGGTGGAGGGGGGGGGGAGAACAAATGGAAGGAAAGAATCTGGGGGGGAGGTGGAATTCTCCGGCTTTGGTCAGTCCGGCTCGAACCGTCCTAGGAGAAGGTTGTGTACGATTTTGGTAAGATTTTTTTTTTTTTCCTCTTCCCATTGATTGCATTTTATGATGATGATACTGATTTAACTTTGTAATGTAAACGCCTCTGGGTAGTTTTAAAGCTTACTCAGATAATTGAGATCGTAATAGCTGATAACAGAACGGCAACAGCCGTGTGTAGAGAGGGGATGTGTGCGTGGAGTTGGGGGCTTGGGTCCATTGAGATAAGGGTGTTTGCCAGGAGTTTAGGATAGGGGTTTTTGCCAGGAGTTTGGGATAGGGGTGTTTGCCAGGAGTTTGGGATAGGGGTGTTTGCCTGGAGTTTAGGATGGGGTGTGTGCATGGAGGTTTGGGGTGGTGTGTGTGTGTGTGAAGTTAGGGGTCGGTGTGAAGTTCAGGTTTTGAGTGTGGAATTTTAGTTTTCAGTGTTTATGGTTTTTTTTTTTTTTTTTTTTTGCCTGTGTGTGATGGCTTATAATTTTTTTTTTTTTTCAGCATGATGGGCAAAAAAAAAAAAAAATGACATGAAAGTGAATATGGCCACCCTTTCCGGTGTCAAGATAATTTAGCTGTTGAGGGCAATCACCACAGCTACCACCAGTAGTAGCGCAACCACAACCATCACTTTGGAGGGAGCTTTTAATTGGAAATTGATTTGGTGAGTATGCTAAAGCCTTGTCAGTTTATTTTTTTTTTTTTATGCGTGTTACTTCTGCATGGTTTCTGGAAGGTTTAGGTATATTAATTTTCACAAGATCTATAAATATGGTATAGCCAACCCCTTTTCATTTAATGGCCAAGTGTAGTCAGACTGGGATGATAATTTTGACTAGTAACCAGGGAGACATTCTTAACTCATGACCAAGACTTCATAAAGATCCCCAGCCCCTTTTCAGTTGGTTGATGCCCGNATGGTATGGCCCTACTTTCTTCACATAACACATCATGACTAATATTGTTATTAATCAAGTAATACAACTTGGCCTTCGAGATGGAGATGGCAATGTTAGGCCAACTAAGAGTAAAAGCAGTATGGTGACCAAGGACTCGTTCCTAACTCATTATTATGGCTCATCAAAGTCCATGCAACCATATCCTTGTATTTTTTGTGGGAGTGATCCATTGTCAGAAAAACCGGCTGGAGATCGAAAAGCGACAACTACCCCACTTTGAATAATTAGCTGTAACAAAAACTTATTAGAATATGATGCCATGCTCTTCACTTTAACTTGGTTTAGTATCTCAGCATCTTGAATTTTTTTTAGTTGTAACAGCAGATGAATACTAGAATATGATCACGAGGTGCTGTGGAAAGGTAAACGAGCTGTAGCATTGTCTTGTTCTGCCATTGGACTATGTGAAATGGTTGGAATGCATAGGGCTGACTCAAGGGCCAGTAGAACCTAGTAGTGTTACCAGTATAATTGCATATGCTAGATGTAAATAATTTGTTCTATATGTAGTCATTGCAGCGGTGCTGCTATGGTGGCCCTGGGTTCGTATGGGTGAAAATAAAGCATCGATACCTTGGTTCCAGAGAGTGGGCAGCCTGATTCTGGTTCGAGGATCGATGGGCGACTCCCTGGAGAACTCAAGTAGCAAGAGGCCTTGATTACTTGGAGGAGTGTGGCAGAAGTCTGTTCAGATAAGTCTGTTTACCTGTCTGTTGCCAGACACAACTCCATAAGGGATGGGCACAGACAAATCACCTCCATGTCACCCTGTTCCCTGCCTTTTCACTGCCCTCCCCCCAGCCCACAACCCCCCATCTTATTCTCAGCCTCATCCTCCCTCTCCCCTCCACCTCACTCATACTCTCCTGGCTAATCTCATGCTCACTACTCTCAACATGGCCAAACCATCTTATTGTATTTCTCGTAACACCATCACATCCACATTCACACCACATCGCTCCTTCACTTCCTCATTTGTCAGTCTCTTTCTCCAAGTAACTCCACATGATCCTCTCAAATAACTAATTTCCATTGCTCTCAAGCTTGACTTGTCCTTCCAGCAAGGTCCAAGCTTCACTTCCATACGTTTTGCAATAAAGTACCATCTTGCAGTGACTACTTCCATGCTTACCTCCCAATTTCTTATCACTGCTATCAAAAAACCAGAAACCTTCCTTCCATCCATACTCATAACACTGGCCAAGCAGCCTACTGAAATGCACTCATATTTTCCATTTCCTCATCATCCAGCTTCACAGCACATTGTGACTTCATTTCTTCTCGAAGACCATAATTTTACCCTTCCCTACATTCACCTTTAGATTCAGTTTCTTACACACACTCCTAAACTCGTTCACCAATCCTTGCAGTTTCCCTTCATCTTCACTTAATACAGTATCATCTGCAAACAGCAATACAGGAAGTTTCCAAACGCTACCTCTCTCATTAGGGCCGCTTCAACATCCACTGCCCTACCTTGTATTTCTTTTATAACCCCTTCCATATACAGATTGAACAACCATGGAGACATGACTCATTCCTGTTTCAGTCCAACATTGATAGAAAAAATCACTCACTTCAGTATCCACACACACAATGCAGTGCAGCCTTAGCACCCTCATAAATACCCTTCACTGCATTCAACAAGTTGCCATATACTCCATATATTCGAATTTCCACATTTAGGTAAGTACAGTACTGTAATGCCATTTCAATCTGATAACCTCCAATAGCATTGTCAGCTGATAGTGTAGTCAGATAGTAATGGAAGACTGAACTGTCCAAGGACTCTCATTCCTACATTATTGTCAGGCAAGAGAGATCAGAATTCAAACAACCACACAGTGTTGATATGGGAGTGTTAGTTCTCCAGTGAAAACAAACTGGTTATAGTATCCAAGGAGACTCTTTCCTACCTCTGTAACTATACAGTTACTAATTTTGTGTGGTCAGTTGTGTACTAAAGTTGTGGGAGTGGACCAGTTCTATCAGGTAATAATTTTCTAGTGGTAAGATAATTTTTCTCAGTTAAGAAATCAAAATGAGACGAGGATAGCTTTTTACCTTAATTTATTAGAGGTTTTTGCCTTTTTGTAGGTTAATATAGCTTGGTGCCATAATGTCACAACCTCACCCATACACCTTTGCCATAGCGCTTCCTTGAGTACCATCATTGTTAATCTCGTTTGCTTAAATACTAATGTTAGATTAAGTTAACAGAATTTACAGTAGACCTTGCAAGAAATGTTAGAGAATGGTTGTGGTTGGAACTTTGAGACCTAACCGATTTATCCACTGTGGGTGAGAGCAGGGGTAAAATAAATATGTAGGTGCTGTAATAGAAATTTAATGTGGTCCATTTCACTGGGTAGGCTGTATGAAGAGGGTGGAGGATAACAATGGAGGGTGAGACATGTGAACGTTGAGGGTAGAGTTGTGTAGATGGGGTAGATTGAAATAGTTTGGAATTCTGGAGAGGATGGAGGATGAGAACTGGTTGCAGAGGGTGAGATGTGTGAATGTTGAGGATAGAGTTGTGAGAGGGAGACTGAAAAAGACCTGGGATGATCAGTGTGACTGCAGGGAGAAGGGGCTGAATAGAAAAGCTGCCACAGTGGATCAAGCACCATTGAGAGCTGCCATTAGGTGACCTTGGCCAATATATGCAAGCATCTTGGAGCTTTTATAAATGAAGGAAGGAAGGAAGGAAATGTTGGCCAATACTCCCTCTTTTCTTGAACTGCCTCATCCCATCCAGAGGTGCATAAAAAGTCTGAGATGTAGATATAACTATCCCCCTTTGTGCTTTCTGTATTGTTGGTTTCTGTACCCTTCCTCACCCGATCATTAGGTGGATAAGTTCAGGATGAAGGAAAATTAAGATTGTCACTAGACAGTTCACTTTTTGTATTAGTTTAACTTGAGTAGGGCAGTAGCATTATACTGTTTAAGATGCATTAGTTACTATGCCAGTTTTAGTGAGTATTATTTACTGAGAAAAACTTGTTTGCCAGAGCCCATTACTTAGTTGTGGGTTCATGTTTATGGGCACATGGATCTGGGGGTTTGAGGCTGCAGTAACCCTTCTGCAGTCCTCTATCCTCCTTTTGAGGGATAGATATATATATGGCAAGAATATTAACTAATAGACTCCGTGTTAGGTATAGCCTTCAGGTATGTCCTAAAGCATAAAATTTAACTAGTGTTGAGGTAGCACTTCACTGAAGTTAAAGGGTTAATGAGTTTCAGAGCGTGTTTGTACTTCAGTGCATTTGGAGGGGAGGAGCAGCTTGATAGCAGAGGCCACCCCTGCTGGGATGGTGTGTGGCAGTAGACGTCCATCACTACCACCACCATCTTTGATGTAGGGGAACAACTTGGCTGGATACTAAAGAGGTGAGTATACTTGTGTGTTTTGGTTAGGCAATCATTGTCTTGTCTGTTGAAATAACCATTGTTGGGCCTAGTGGAGTGTACTGTACATCATTTTGTATAGTTTTCTTTAAATCTTGCCATGGTACTAGCTTTTGCTAATTGCCAGTTGGTTGCAAAACATACCTCAAAAGATGTTTGTCAAAATGCACTAAAACCTGTGCTAAAATATGAGGAAGCTAAGTTGCAAGAATCTCCCAGAATGTTAAAAGCTTAGTTTTGCTAAGTGGATTTATCTGCAGTTAGTGTGTAACAGTTAAATTGGCAACAACCATGTCCCTGGAAATGATCATTGTCACCCCTTGTGCCATAGGTTTCATTCATAACTTTTCCATGTACTGTAGTTTCAATAGTCTTTGGAGACTTGGTGCAGAAGTGTCAGATAGCCATTATTACCCCATCACAAAAGAAAACACCCCCAAAGCTGGATAAAACCATTGGGTGTTGGCAGGAGTGAATTAAAACAAAGAACAGGAAGCTCCCTAACATCTCATCTGTACCAGTTTATTTTAGGGGTTAAACCTGTCATTTGGAGACCACTGCATTTAAAAAAGAAGCACCCTAACACCTCTTCATTAGCTATTTATTTAGAGAACTTAGAGTTGTAATAGTAAGGCCTTGTCTGTTATGCAGATTAATGCCTCTAAGTTCCATAGGTAATTGTAAGTTCACTAAAATACCTTGATTTTATTTTTGATGGAAAATGACAGTTGGGTGCGGAAGGTGATAAGTGGCAAAGTCGAGGGTAGGGTTGTGAGAGGCAGACTGAAAAAGGCCTGGGATGAGGTCATAGGGTGTGACCTCAGGGATAAAAGACTGAATAGAGAGGCTGCCAGGGATTGAGCAGTGTGGAGAGCTGCCATTAGGTTACAGAGGCTGACACATTCAAGCATGTTGGAGCCTTTATAAATGATATGATAGCAATATTTCTAGATGCCATTAATCCTGTACATTTTGGACTGGAAGATATAGCTTCCATTAACCCCATCAGAGCTGTAAGTCCCCCCCCCCTAAGTTGTGAAATGCCTGGTGGTGGCAAGAATAAAACCAAAAATAAATCAGTAAGTAAGAGGTGCTAGAGGAGTTAAGGAATTAGTATACCTCAGTTTGAGTTTATCCCTGTGACAGGTTCTCCTTCTGCAAGTGACTGGTTCTCCTTCTCCTTGTGACTATTGCTCCTGCCTGTGACTGTGTCCTTTTACCAGTGACTAAATAATGGCTTCCTTCTGCTAGTGACTTCCCCTGGGGAGTGGGGTGGCGGGGGTGAATGAATAATTTCTCAGTATCCCTTCTTGTTGAGAGGCAATTAAGAGGGACGTTTTTCTCTAATCTTTGTTATCGTTCTCTTTTCTACTGTCCCATCTCTCTTCTTGATATTTCATTATTATTTCTTGTGACCTTTATTTACCACCACTCCTATCAGGTTAGACATTTGGTTTTATGACATGGATAGTTGAAGGACCTGCCATTAATACTGATCCATCCTCCTTTCCTTCCCGTGCTTTAATACCAAACTGTTTCATCATCACCAAGCATCTTCATTGCCAGAGCTGCTTCCATGCCAGTCTTAGTGCCATGTAGCCAGTTTGACTTGGTGCTGGTTCAATTAGGCCTTCCTGCTGCCAGTGACAGGCTCGTAAATGCAGTGGCCAGGCATCTTTCACTGAATGGATCTTGACTTTGTTCAGTTCTTGTTTGGGAAGATGTTTATAACTGTTCTGTCATTTCTCATGTAATGTAAACTTTGAAATAGTCTCTAGAAGTACTTAAATAGATATAGATAGATAAACATAGATGGATAAATAAAGCACACAGAGTATGGTGGATTATCTTTAGGTGTATTAGCAGTGTTTACAGTTTTTGCTTTCTTTAAAAATTTGGCTGTTGTTGTTTAGTGGGTTAAGGTGCTATTGGCTGATGCTTTGAATTTGTTAGGTGAGTGTTTGCTACTGTATTTACGTTAGATGCCTGGTAGTTTAGTGAGTTAAGGTGGTCCAGCCACTAGTGGCAAAGCAGACAGGTCTAGAAGTGGTACTTTTTTTTTCAAGGAAAGTTTACATATATGCTCTTGGAGAGCTCCTAGTGATTCTTATGAAATACAAAGTTAAGCCAGAAATTTTGTTTATTTAACATGTCAGCTGTTGCCTAAGCTGACTATTAGGTGCATTTCAATTTGACTATAAGGAGGCATTGTAGCGACATACAAAATACAAAGTTGCTCAGCTTGAAATTTTGAGTTGATAAGTCAGCTGTTGCATCAGCTGATTATTATGCAGTTACCAATTGTGGCCATGAGGAGGCATTTTAAAACTTTCACATTGTGTGAGTTTCAAAGAGAAACTTTTAAAAACTGGCTGCTGTAGTTTTGCTGCAGGTACGTGCAGATCATCTCTTGTTTAGGTATGGAATTTACACTTCTGATCTTGTGTTTAGATAATCCAGTTGGCTGGTGTTTGAATGTTAAAATGTGTGTTAGTGTATTTAGATTAGGTAAGTGTAGATTAGGTTAGTGGGTTTGGGTGCCAGATGCCTAAGCAACCACATAGTATTTTAGTTTTGGGAGTGGTTCAGTTCCATCTGATGAAAACAAAGCAGCTGACGTGTTTTTATATTTGCAGGAAACAAGATGACTTCTAACAAGATTTGTGAAGATATCGAGACAGCAAGATCAAGCCATCTGTGTAAGGGAAAATACCATATGGGTCCAAGAAGATTGGTAATGTGTTAAAACTACATCTTTCTCTTTTTGCTTTAACTTAGCCAAGAAGTACCATGCTAGTCATGAAGTGCTGTGGAAAGGTTTTAACATTGACATAAAATTACATCATTGAATCGTAAGTGTTTAGCTATTTGTAGTAGATTAAAATTAGTGATGTTAATCATGGAGTGTTGTGGAAAGGATTTAGGGCCAATACTGTTTTTGTTTTTGCTACTGAAGTAAGCTGTCAAATCTTGGCCAAGTTAAAGTGAAAGAACTGTAGTTGTGTATACAGAGTCCTCATTTATGCTGGTCATGAAGTGCTGTCGTTTTTTTTTTTTTTTTTATGTACCGGTAGTTTGGTAATTTTGTCCTCAAGTTCATATGCTAGTCATGAAGTGCTGAATTATTTTGTGCCCAGGCATGTTTGAGCATAACAAGGTGATCTGAGACTGAATTTGCCCTTCACCTGTAGTCCATCATTATCCCTTGGGAAGATAGGGAGATCTATGATTAGTAACCAAGGAGACTCCTGTAGTCCACCATTAACCTTTGGGAGAGTAGGGAGGGAACTGGGATATTTTATTTAAAGAGATTGTCAGTTGAAGGACTAAACCCCATTTCATTGTCTGGCACCTTCAGTGATGTCCTCAACACCTGTAGCATTGCAAAAGGTCCTCAGTACTGGATATACCTTCTGTTATTGCCTTTATATTTATATTGGTTCTGAAGGTAAAATATAAAGGTTTAGCTAGTGCAGAGGATTTACATAACACTACAGGTGTTGAAGTCATCACTGATGGTGGCAAACTTGGTGAAATGGAGTATGGTTGTTGATCAGCCCCAGTCTGTCTGGCCAAGCAGACCCATCAACCACAGGTAAGCAACAGCCCCTTGCAGGGCCACCCCATGTAATGAACAAGTGACAAAGCTCTGCAACAGCGAGGTGTGGGGAATAGTGTGGAGGTTTGGTTCCTGGATGGATGCGCATTTGCATTTCCACCTAGTTAACATTGGCACCATAGTAGGCTTCACGTCGCCCGTTTATCTGGTTATGGTATATGGTTACCACCCAGCATTGTAAATAGTTTCCTGAGTTGCAGGAGACCATTAGGCTAGTTCCCTGGTGTAGAACCACCTAGAGTGGAAAGAGGAGAAATAAAAAGTGACAGGAAGGAAAGGGAGAAGCAGGGAGAGAGGACAAACAGAATGATGAGTTGAAGATATAGACAGCACCGCAGTGCAACCTCAATAATTCAAACCTGAAGTTTGGAAATCTTTACAGTTGGTTTTTATTTCCCAATATCAGCTCACCAGTGCCCACAGACTCTTGCATCTAAAATTGCCAGCTATTCTTATCCAATACCGATGGCCTGATCACCGTAGTATGAAGCATCTGGATGTTCACAAAAATTTCCTTTCCTCTTTGTGGTTAAGAAACTCAGCTCTTTGATTCAGTTTTACCATACTCAGATTTCACCATAATAGTGGCTTCAAAAAGGTGTCCCAGCTTTACTGATTAGTGCATTGCTGTGAAAAAAAAGTATTCAGCATAACAGTGCAGCACAAGTATATATTGTGTGTGTGTGTGTGTTGAGACTATTGTGATGGAAACGACCATGTGTGACAAAAAAAAAAAAAAAAACTGTTCTGTACCGACTGAAACTAGAGTAAATAACTCTTTGCAGGTGTTCTCAAAGATCGTGGTGGTGTTAAACGTAACAGTACAGTATATGACATTACGAAGCAGGCTGATGAGGTTTTTGAGTTTTGTTGGGTGAAATTAAGGCAAATATTCCTTAATCACACAACACCATTTAACACCTCTTGTCAGATGTCAACTAATTTACTCACTTTTGACATAAGCATGATTATTGGTAGGCAGCAGTCTCTTAGTATAATTCTCTTAAATTATTTGCATCACTGTTAAACCACTGTGCTGTCGGTATTAAAGTAGATGTATACCGCCATCATTTTCCCGCTCATTTCACACAGATATTGCATCACTGAGATTGCAATATTTCTGCAAGTTCATATGCAGACATGCAGTAAGTGTACATTATCATAAAGTACATCATAAACTTTGTGAGCAATGCACAGTGTGAAGAAGTGTAGCATCACACCACATTGGTCAGGCTGTAATATAAACAATCGGCTGATCACCTGTCACGCAACACAAGGTTGTGGGCGTTATGTCTAGAGCCAGACATCATAATCCTGTAAGGGGTGGCTGTTTGACTTCATGGGGAGGACCACTAACTCTCCGCCAACCCACTTGGTGAAATAGGAAACACGTGTGGGTTGGTTGTATGGTTACTACCTAGCGTTGTAAATGGTTTCCTGGCTTACAGGAAACCATTAGGTTTGTCACTCAATGTAAAGCCACTTGAAAAGGAAAGAAGAGTAATAAAAAGTGAGAGGAAAAAGAGCTAGGAAGAGATAAGGACAGACACTGAAAAGAATGATAAGGTGAAGCAAGAAGAGGTAGCACTACAAGTGAGTTGCTGAAAGATGTAACTATTCATGTACTGCACTGTAGTTTTTACAAAAATGATTGTAAGCGTATTACTTACTGGTGGATGCTATTTATGACTACAACTGTAAAGTGTTTTAGAACAAGGGGACATACACATGAAGAGGAAAGGGAAATGTTCAAGAAACCTACTTCATAGTTTGTAGTTATTGTTGTACTGATAATGATTACCTTGAGTTCAGGTAAATGGTAGTGTTAACATTGGAAAATAGGATGCCTGAAGCCAGCTAGTTAGGCCAGACTACAATGCTCGTGTCAAAAGCATGTCTAAACCATGAGATTTGAGATAGCCACAGAAATGCTTTATTAAAAGTTCAGATTTTTCAAAAGTTCAGATAGTTAGGACACAAGCACATTGAATTTTAGAGGTTGCACTGTATATCAAGTGAGTAGATGATCACAATCACCTACCACCTGCTGGACTAGTAACCAAGGAGACTCATGATAGCAAGTCTCCTCTGTCAAGTCTGTTGCTATACTACGTTGGTATGACTGGTAGCCCTAACCAAGGACACTGTGCCACCTTTTTAAGGCAGCCTTCTCCATTGTAACCCTCATAAAGAAACTGCCTAAGTAATTTTTTAAACTTTCCGGGAAATAGAAAAAAAACTTAACTTTTCAATGACTTAGGCAGAAACTTTGAGGTGCATTTTTAGACCACTTACACCCTAGAAACTGACAAAAGCAGCAATACCAGTAGGTGCCCCACGTGATGAAGAATTGATTTAGCCAAAATTCCAGAAATTGCCGAAAAATGACTTTGCCAGTTTCTTTATGAGGGTGACAATTTAATTGTTATAGCATGTTTTCAAACGTGACAGATCCCTATTCCCTTTTGTCTCATTTGATGGCAGTGTGTAGTCAGATTGGAGGGTAGTAGTAGTTGTTGTTCCCTAGGCAGTCTGGCCAAACAGCCCCATGGAGGGTTGATATGACTAGTAACCAAGATTGATGGTATCTAGGACTGGTGGCAGTACTGTCAGAGCAGGAGGATTGTGGCCATGTGTGGTTTACCAACAGGGATGGGAAGTAATTACATCTTGTTCAGTGTTTGGTAAGAGGGTGCATGAGATGCAGTGCTGTTAGAGGTAGACTGGAAAATGCTGATATGTTGTGTGCAGTGTGTGGGGGACAGCATATGGAGATTCTGGCATGAAAGGATTTATTTTGCTGGTGACTTGAGTGTGTGGAGGACTTTTTTTCCCCCGGTGTTAGGTCTGTGGCTAGGGTAAGGAGTGGTTGGAGGAAGTTGAGGGAGCTGTTGCTTCCTGACATTGAGGGGGCTCTTCCTCGGTGCTAACGGATCTTTGTATGTGGCATGTGTTAGGAGTGTAATGCTGTTTGGTAGTGAGACCTGGGTAGTGAAGGATGAGGATGTTCGTAGGCTCAAACATACAGAAATGACAACGATTAGATATGTTTGTAGTGCAGCCTTGAATGACAGTCCTTGGGAGGGGTGTTTGGACTGCAGTTGAATAGTTGAGAAGAAGGATGGGACTTGAATGTATTGATGTACTGATGAGGAGGGGTAGACTGAGGTGTTCGAACATGTGGAGAGGATGGAGGATGGGGGCTGTGATTGTTTAGGGTAGAGTTGTGAGAGGCAGACTAAAAAAGAAACCTGGGATGAAGCCATAGAGTGAGACCTCAGGGATAAGGGACTGGACAGGGAGATTGCCAGAGATCAAGCAGCATGGAGAGTTGCCATCAGGTGACCAAGGCTGACTCATGCAAGCATGTCGAAGCAATTGTAAGCGATAGGGAAGTAAACGAAGTAACAGGCGACTGTCATACCTCATAACTAAGGATCATCAAACAATGCCTCCCGCCCCCCCCCCCTTTTTTTTTTTTTTTAAAGCTGAGTGAGGGTACAAAATTTTCCATTAGCAGTTGTGTGGGGGAACACTTAGTTTAGGCAAACCAGTTGCTAAATGAGGACATCTGTACCTGGTTGTGTGTATTTGTGGATGTGGGAGCATCTCTTGGCCAGTCAGTCAGACCATTTGATTTGTCTGCAGTTCTTCACTCGTGTAGATTATAATATATTGCGGTCTTCATGATCCCACATCCATTACTTCTATATTTGTGTGAAGCTATAAAATATTTTCTTTATTCCAATAAATGATTCTTTAATATAAATATTTGTTTAATATTTTTTAATATTGTCTGGTGGAGTAAACTTTTTTGCCTTTAAGACTTTTGCAATATGACAGTTTGATTTTGACAAGGCAGTCGTAGAATTTCCGATATTTTGGAGGTAGTAAAATTAATCGTGCTTTTTATAATCGTACATTAGTTTTGCCAGTGAGAGAAGTATTGCTGGAACTTTTAGTCTAAATACAAAACACACAACCAAAGAACTGCAGCTAAAAAAATAAATAAAAACTGCTTATGGTGCAGACAAAAAAACATTTGAAACTACTTGACATTCTGCATTAGTGGCACAGTGATGCAGTGCCAGTGTTTATTCCATCTGAGTACAACTGTTGCATATTTATCTCATTTCTGTTGCTATGTCAATGGTTACTGCTGCTCTGAAACGTCTCCTTGCATCCCTCCACCACTGTGGTGGGTGTGTAGCACCCATCTGGCAGCAAACTCGTCCCTCTTCCGTCCGACTCTAATGCAGGAGTTTACCATTACTCCCATTCATTTATGTATGCAACAGGTCAATTCTGGAACTGCCTTCCTCTTCACTTCCTGTGACCCTCCAGTCTTTTAAATACTGTGTGTCGAGGCATCTCAGAATTAATGGATCTTGAATTTGGCTCTTAGTTTTTTGTTGAAGGCAACAACAATCTTTCAGACTTTCTAGCATTTGGTTCCTTCTTCCTTGCATAAGATATTTGTTTTAATTGTGGGAACAACATTGCCTAAAAATTATCTGGTGTAGTGTTTGTCTAACATGTTCAGCTTAAAGACCAGTTGCCTGGGTATGAAATGGCCAGGTAGGCCAGGAACAGCATACTGATTATACATTTATTAGTTGCATACTTGCACAAGATCATGAGTAATAAATTTAAACTCCAGCCTGTCTCGGTTAAGATGCGTGTCTGTTTATTAAATGATCAAGGAATTGTTAAAGGGTGAAGGCTGTTTTTAAGAGCAAAAGGTAACCCCGTTTTTTTAAGGGGAAGAAAGTCTCAAAGGCAAGAAATGTGACTTCATACCTTATAAAATATATAACTTGTGGCCTTACTATCACTGGAATGAGCATGTTTTTTAAAGAAAGACCTGTTTTTGGTAGGCATGTATCGCCTGCATTCCACATCTTAGTGTAGTAAGAAATAGGTCATTTTGTTTTTCTATGCCACAAGTTGTGAGAGTTGGAAAAGAATGAAACATTGGGCCAAGTTACAGTGAAGAGTATAAAATTGTTTGGTTGAGTGCAGTGTGATTTTGTTGATGGACATTCAACATGCATCCCAAGCAGTGCATGTTAGTATCTTGGAACCCGTTCAGTACCGTGATGTCTTTTCTCAGTTTATTGTTGCTATATTCCACAAGATTTTAGGTTTAGTCTTGCTGCTGCCACAATTTTATTCAGCTTAGGAAGGAAATCTCGCACCATCCCTGCCCTCCTCTCCTGACTCTGGCCTATCCTGCATCCTTGTCCTTCCCATACCTGCCCTTGTGCTCCAGCATGAAGTCACCCCCCTTGCTGTACCTACTGTGTCCTGCCCTACTCCAGTATGTGACCCCCTTGCCACACGTAGCTGTGCCTTCCCATACCTACTGTGTCCTGCCATACTTCTCCAGTATATGACCCCCTTGCCATACCCAACCGTGCCCTCCCCTACCCCTTCAGTATGTGAAAACAGTCCAATGTCCGTCTTTTAGGAGTTATGCTGAGTAAAATCATGTGGTGTCAGCAAGCATAAATGTACAAGGTGAATTGTCCCTCTGCTATGCTATTTTGACGTGTTGATCTTTAACCTGTATTGCAAACACAAGGTGCACAATGTGTTTAGCAATGCATGTTAACAAAGCCCTTCTCATCCTTTGTTGCTTGCCATGTTTCTTTGTATAGCTCTGCCCGGCTAATAACTGGGTAGAGGTATACGAGACATGGCAGAGACGAAGTGCTGAGCAGGGCACGCTCCTGGAAGCATCTATGGGGCCAGCGCCGAACCTATCTCGATAAATGGGCCCAGAAAATACTGACTGGCAACCCTCACACCTCAGGTTACCAGTCCTTATTTCTTTGGCCCATTTATCGAGATAGTTTATTTTTTGACTCTACCACCCTTGTGTATATACCCAGTGGAAATAAAACCAACATATTATTTACGATGTCTTTAGTATATTCCTTTTCTTTACATATACATGATTTTATATATACATATATATATATATATTGTGTACTTTGAAAAAATATCAAAGTGAATAAATACCAAGACATATATGAATAGTACAAAGGAGACATCACTTCGTACTATTCATATATGTCTTGGTATTATTCACACTGATATTTTTTCAAAGTACACATTTTGTACACATATGATGGAGAAAGCACTTTGCACTATTGATAAAACACGACTTAGGCACTTAGCAGCAGAAACACGACTTAGGCACTTCGTAACGGACAACATGACTTTAGCAGCAGAAACACGACTTAGGCACTTCGTAACTGACAAACATGACTTGGGCACTTCGCAACCGACAATATGACTTAGGCACTTATGAACTGCTGCTAAGTATGAACACATAGTCATGAGACACTTCTGCTAAGCCAAGAAATTAAAATATTTAAATAAAAAAAAAAAAACCATACTTCAAATACATAGACCAGAGAGAGAGAAGAGGAGCAGCACCAGACGAGAGCAGGGGCAAAGGAAGGACAACACAACAGAAAGGTGAGTGTGGCAGAGGATGGGCAGGGCAAGAGTGCCAGGACAATAGGGCAGCGATGGGAGGACAGGACAGGGAGGGAAGAAAACAGCACACGAGAGGAGGGCAAGCTACAGGGCAAAGAAAGGTGTCCAAGAAAGTGACAGGACAGGAATGGGTTGGCAGGGTGGGGGTGGTGGCAAGGTAGGGGTACGGTAGGGTGGGGGTGGTGGCAGGGTAGGGGTAGGGTAGGGTGGGGTGGGTTGTGGGGTGAGGAGGAGGAGATGGAAGGAGGAGGAGATGGAAAGAAGAGGAGGAGATGGAAGGAGGAGGAGGAGGAGATAGAAGGAGGAGGAGGAGATAGAAGGAGGAGGAGGAGGAGATGGAAGGAAGAGGAGGAGGAGG
>JAGKTI010001287.1:63679-74381 GCA_018397915.1 Birgus latro | reverse complement strand
TGGAGTGGAGAGGTATATGAGAGAGGGGGGTGTGAGTTGGGAGCGTGGTAGTGAAATGGCAGGAGACAGAGTGACATGGAGGCGATTTGTTTGTGGCCACTCCGTTCGGGATTGAGGCGTCTAGCAATAGATAGATAGATAGACTTTTGGCTGGCATTATACACAAACAAAACTCACAATTTACACATATTGTTGCATGGAAAATGTGCCTTTAGATCTCTGATAATTTGTTTTGTTATAATTCAATCCTAGGCTTATATAAAATGAGCTTAACTTGAAATTAAACGTGCATGGTGGGCCTGTAGAAGTGGTTCAGTATTTTCATATTATGAAGGCTCCAACATGTTTGCAATGGCCTTGGCTGCTTGATCTCTGGCAGCCTCCCTATTCGGTTCCTTATCCCTGAGTTCACACACTATGACCTCATCCCTATTCAGTTCATTATCCCCGAGTTCAAGCACTATGACCTCATCCCAAGTCTTTTTCAGTCTGCCTCTAACAACCCTACCCCCAATTCTCACCTTCCGCACCCATTGTTATAAAAATGTGGTACTGGGCAGACACACTCATGTGGTGGCACTGATATAACCAGGCCAAGTCCAGTAAAAAGGGCCATATGCTCACTCACTGACCATTTAAGCCCCTGGAATCCTGAGTACCTCACATTTTCCTCTACATAAGCACTTCAAAACTATCAACTTTCCCATTCATCAACACCAATACAATACCAGCTGGTATTCTCAGTGCCAAAGATCCCTTGTGGCTAAACACACAGACAGGACAACCAAGGGACTCTCTGACCAGAAAAACACGAACACATAAACCACCACCACTACACCCCAACAAGACCTCCACACAGACTTACAAGGCTGCCTCCTGTCCCCAGCCTCACTATGTACCTCTTCAAATATGTTAGTTTATTTATATCTGACAGAACAGGACCAATTCCAAGAAACAGTGAAATTTAGTAATGAGCTTAACTGACCCTCCAGTCTGGCCCCACTTTGTAAAAGGAGAATAAAATCATTATGGCCATTCAAACCACCAAGGAAGTTGTACCAGACCCATCATTTCATCACTGCCCCAAATGTATTACAAAGTGACCTCCATCCAATTAAAATGTGCAACCATTTTTGTGTTCTATATTTCCTCCTTTTTTTTTCTTTTTTCCTTTTCCTCTGTTAATAATTTTTCCCTGTACATACTACCTAGTCACTACAGCCATTCAAATCCTTCAACACTACATGCACTGCCTCAGCAACATCCCTCTTCCTCCTCTAACACTCTATTTTCCTCTTCTCAACACAACACCTCCCTCTTCCCCCTCTTCCCCCTCTCCCCAACACTACACTTCCTTCTTCCTCTTCTACCCTGCACTACACTTCCCTCTTCTTCCTCTACCCTGCACTAAACTTCTCTCTTCTACTGCTACTTAACATAACACCTCACACAATTTGTTTTTCCCCTACCTAAACAACCTACATCCTAAGGGGACTGTGTTGTGAAAAGCTTATTATTTTTTCATACTGTACAGTAGCTTAAACAAGTATCTGTGCATACTACATGAGAAAGATTATTATATACTTTTACTCTATTTTATTTTTTAATGCAAAGGAGAAGAAACTGAAGGCCAGAAGCTTGCATCATTGTTCCCTCCAAGAAAAAAAAATACAGCCAAATTCAAGATCCGTTCATTTTGAGATGCCTGGACAAACTGCCTTAAAACTGAAGATTTAGGGTGATAAGTACTGGGCCATCAAGCTTGTAATATTGTAAATTCACACTAATACATTTTACAATGTAGTGGTATATATCTTCCAGTAAATTTACCACTCTTTCTAAACAGTGTATCATTTCTCTCTGTACTGATAAGCTTCTGATATGGCATCCTAAATACGTGTACTCAATTATTACATGGCATTCAGTGTCAAGGCAATTTGTATCCATTAACTCCAAGGCTACATAAATCCATTGTCACTTTATTACTCTACTTTCCTTTTCAGGTGGCTTTACATAAAGTTACAAGCCTAAAGGTTTCTTGGAAGCCAGGAAACCATTTACAGAGCTGGGTGGTAACCATATAACCAACCCATACATGTTCCCTGCATGTGAAGAGGTTCTTGGCAGAGGGTTAGGGTTCCTCCTCATAGAATAACCAACTCAAAGACAAAATGACCACCCCTAATGGGATCATGGTATCTGGCTTTAGAAGATGGATACTGTACACCAAATATTAGATGGGGTAAGAACTGTCTCCCTATACTGAGAGACAGTAATCATATGTGATACTGTTCTTGTACAGCAACACTAAAGAGAGATGGGTGAAAGCGTATATATCAACCTTCCTTAGATACCATTTGTTACATTCAGAATTTCAGCAACACTGACCCCCTCCTGCACAGATACTTGTTTTGGCTACTGTATACACTCACTACCCAGCACCTACACCCATTCAACACCTACACTGACCCCCTCTGGCACAGATACTTGTTTTGGCTATACACCCACTACCCAGCACCTACACCCAGTCAACACCTACACTAGCACTTCAAAAACATCTGTTCTCATCCTACACCCAGCACTAAATTCACAAAGAAATATTTGATGCACTCTTCTTCTCCCCACTAAAACGGCCCCCATTCAGAAGGAACTGTGCTGTGAAAATACATGGCATTTCACAGTCCAGGTCATCAGCTCCGACCACCTGCACTATTGCAGTCCGCTGATGGCTGTGGCCGTCAACCTTCTGCCTTTTTATTATTTTTTTTTTTAATATACTTTGTTTCAGACTGTACATAGCTACTACCTACAGCACTAAAATATGATGCCTTTCATGAAAAAATACCATGGAAAGCATGTAATCAAAACTTACACTACAAAGAGTGCTAAAAAAAAAATCTGTTCTCATCCTATACCCAAAACAAAATTTCACAAGGGTATATATTTTTTCTCCGGCCTAAACGGCCCCCATTCCAAAGGAACTGTGCTGTGAAAAGCATATGGAATTTCACAGTACAGGTCACCGGCTCCGACCACCTGCAACTCCGGCCATACGCAATACCGGTAGCCTAAGTGCAGTCGGCCAGCGGCTGTGGCCGTCATCCATTTTTTTTTTTAAACACAATTTCAGATGGTACATAGCTACTACCTAGATATACAACAGAAGCCTTCAAGAACCATCACGAGACACCCACCCTTCAGACACAACCACCCCCAGAGAAACACAATTACACCAATACTCTCTCTACTCTAACTTGGTTTAAAAATGGCTTGTGCTCTCATGAATCCTGAGTTATAAGAAGACAGGAAACTGGCATTAAAATATAATGCCTGTCACAATGAAAAGCTATTGAAAGAATGTAGGTCTGTAATAATCTGTTTCTGCCAGTTGGAAATGTGAAAAAAAAGATGCGTAAACATGATAATTTGTGCCAAGTTAGAGTGAAATGAGTATAACCAGACTTCCACACAATCATCATCTTTCTCTACTTCAGTGCTAAGACAATACACTATGCCCACAGTGTAATGCCTCCTGCCACACCATAACACACTCACCACACACACTATCACACCACAAAACACTCACCACATGTACCACAGTGTAAGGCCTCCTCCCATACCACACCACACTACCACAACAGACAATCCTTCAACATATATCTTTGGGGCTGCCAGGATTTCTGTAGTCAATCAAGTGGGATTACAAGTCAAGATTTACTAATACATGGCAAATATTCTTCAAAACAGCAAAATCTTCATCTAATAGGCTTATCAACTACTGACAAAGGAATAAGATATAAGAATTAATTGTTATGCTAAGGGAAGGTGGGGCAAACACTCTCAGTACAGGTGATGGGAGGGTCAAAGGCCTGGAAGGATTTCTAGCACTAGGCCAAGGTTTCTCTCCCAATTTCTCTCTCTCTTTCAATTTTATTTCCAGTGAACAAGGAACAAAAAATGAACAAGCATCAAGGGGGAGGACTGGTGATGTGGACTAATCATCATCATCATCATAACCAATTATTTTTCAATTATCGTAGCCATTTATTTTTATTTTTCAAGCAGTCACACCCCTATTCATTCATTTATTTATTTTTTTACATATGGGTGTAATGTACAGGGCCCATAAAACACAGCGGAAACCCCAAAGAGGGAGAAACAGGCCCACTGCAATCCCACTGAAATGACTCTGACACTCATTCACTCACCATTCAAATCCCAGTACCTTACACACACACACAGCCACACACACACTCACACACAAACCATGGAGACATCATACATCCTTGCTCACTCCAACACTGATATTAAACCACCATCATTTACATTCTTTTTCTCTCTCTCTCTACTCATAAACAACCCCAACCTAATGCAAGACACCAACACCATCACCCAAACGATACACAGACTAAGGAAACGCAACAATGAAGGAGAAATATCAACAAAACAGCCTTAGAATAAAGATAACGATGGTTCTAAAATGTATAAACAATTGCCTGTGCTGGTGGACGGCTTATAACTTTATCCAACAAACTCTGCCTAATATTGCATACGATAGGGACCTGACAGGCAAATTAGTTCCTGCACCTGCTTAGGAAAATATCCCAAATGACTGTGTGATAAGAAGTGGTATATGAAATTAGTTCAGTTCATTGGGCACCTTAGGATCTTTCCATATCTATCTATCTATCCATAGCCCGACACCCTAATCCATATATTTATAAAACTTTAAACACCTGAACATCAAAGGCACACTTTCCACAAAACGAAACGAACAGAGATATAAAGATAACATATTACACTTCAACACATACCTATGGTCAGTATATTTCCACCTGACAAAACAAGGCAACTTTTATAACTTCAGTACTAAATCATTGGTGTATAAATTTCAATAGGCCTTAGTGATGAGGTAGGGATGAGTCTCCTTGGTTACTATTGAAATTAACTCTCAAGTCTGACTACACTTGGCCATAATCCAAGCTAGAGGTTATGTATCTCTGTCAGGCAAAAGAAACTGACAATAGATATAAACAGGCACCAAAAAAACACACCCACATCAATATATAAACATACAGTCAGCCACAGGAAAAAAAACATTAACAGGAAACATAAACTCTTAATGACAAATGTTTGTATATATGGAGGGAAAAATCTCCACTCATTAATCTCTGACCTAAATGAAGGGAATCAAGTGGGGATGTTTAATAAAGGGAATCAACACAAGATGCTCATTAATCTTTGCCATAAATGAATGTTAACTAAGGATGCCTGTTAGTTTTAAATTCTCAGTGCTATTTGAGGCAATACATATTTCTTTTTAAAGCAGAGATGAAAAAAACGAAGGCTGCAAGAAATAATACACAAAGGAGAGCCAAATTCAAGATCCATTAATTCTGAAATTCCTGCACACTTTGTGTTTTAAAGACTGGAGGACATAAGCAGGGGGAAATACAGATTGAGGATGACAATTTCATAGCTGACCTGCTGTCAATAAAAATCAACCATACAAGGACAAGAGCACATATTGTGGCTGACTGTGCAGTATATCACAATGGTATGGCAAAAATAATAATGCAAAAATAACAATAGGCATACAAATATAATAACCAACATCAGTACATCAGGAAGGACAATATATGCAAAACACCTATTTTTATCGTCTGGTAAAAAAGCACTATGGCTTTTTGCAGTGTCCTGTTATTGGCCACAGTTATTTATGATCTTTTGGGCTGATAAATACCTGCTGTTGTGGTGGTCCAATGCTCATTTTAACTACAAACAATCAAAGTCAATGCTGGAGAAACTAAATACTGGATTTAATGAAGGAACAGAGGCAGTATGGGCTTTTGGGTGAGAATTAATCCTTACAACAAAGATTATCTTCTAATAATCTTTTTTCAGACATGTGCGTGCATCTTTCAGCAGTCTACTTTGGAAAATGACATGCATATATCCTTAGCAAAATTTCTCAGCTCATTCAGCCACATCTCATTCAAGAAGGTAGATGATCAGCACACACAGGTAAGCTACAAACAACTGACACTGTTTGATTTAGTCAGGGAGCAAATACTGTAAAGGCAAAAATGCTGAAATTGCCGTTATACTGGTTCAGAGAAGTGGTTTAGTTATGGCACTACTATAGAGGAATACCCAAACACCTGCCACTGTCTTATTTAGTCAAGAATACAGGACCACAGCAACAGCAGCCCACAATTTACTAAACCATAATACAGGGCTGCCCAAATATCTGGTGATCGGCTCAGTCTGCGGGTGTGGGGGATGCATGTATTTTGACAACTTTATTCAATTATGCTCTGTTTAACTGGGAATTAAATCACCATCTTTCCTTTGCAATTACTAGTTGAAACAAGACTAATATGGTGCTAGTCATGAAGAAGTGCTATGGAAAGGATGGGAAATGAATCTGCATAAGGCCAAAAATCTCATGTCTCCTTGTGTCATGCCATATATTGTATCATGCTTGTGTGTCATGTCTCTGTCTGTCAAGTGTGTGTGTCATGTCTCTGTGGTAGTTCAATTCGTATCTGGATGGAGCTATAAGAGAGATAATAGGCAGGGATGTGAATATATTGCAATGTCTAATTAGAGAGGGTAAGGTGTGGAAACTTCCTGAACTGTTGCTTGCTGATGATACTGTATTGTGAGGAATGTGAACTGCAAGGCTTGGTCAAGGAGTCTGGGGGTGTATGTAGGAAACAGAATCCAAAAGAGAATGTATGTATGAGCAAAGTTGTGATCTTAGAGGGAAAATAAGTCAAGTATACACAGTGAAACAGGATCGTGAGGAAACAGAAAAGGAGAGTGCATTCAAGTACTTAAGTAGTGTGATGAGTAAGGATGCAAATGCTTGAATGGGTACAGCAGGGTAGAAAGGTTGCTGGATCATTGAAAGCTGTGATAATGGGTAGAGAAGTGAGCATGGAGGTGAGGCTTGGATCCTGTTGGAAGGAAACAAGTCAAGAGTGAGAGCAGTGTAAATGAAGTGAGAAGTGTGTGGAGCTTTATGGACAGACAGACAAATGAGGAAGTAAAGATGCATTGTGGTGTTATGAGGAGAAATACTTTTAGATTGGCCATGTAGAGGATGGAGAATGAGAGACTGACTAGAAGAAGGTATGTGTATGACGTGGAGGAGGAGGGGAGACCATGGCGAAGATGGAAGAATGGAGTGTAGAGATACGAGGGAGGGGGTGTGAGTTGGAGAGAGGGCAGTCAAATGGCAGATGACAGTGCAAGATGGAGTTAATTTGTGGCCCCCCTTATGGGACTGAGATGTCTTGCAGTAGAGAGATAACAGTCAGAGGAGGACAAAAATTTCTGCTTACTGAAATGAGTGAACTTTAAGTAATTACTGAAGCCAATGCAAGGGGAGATATTTAATTACTTGGCAAAACATGCAAACAATGGATGTAAACAAGCAATTGCTATAAAGTAAGAAAGGGTTATGGGAAACAGAAAATAATGCACAGTAGATATGGTAATGCTAACTAAGCCTGTACATCAATCATCGTTATAATCATCATAATCAATATAATAACCAACATGAGCCATTATTAGTCGCTTCATTGCAATAAAATCATAACCATCATCACCACCCTAACCTCTTTTTCCCACCTAAGGATGGGGTAAGGTATGGTTCAAAAAAGAAAGAACAAAGTATATGGGATAAGACATGTTAAGTTTGAACCACCCTGTATTTCTTAGCATCTGTGGCAAATAACCAGGACTTACTGCATGTTTGTGATGGACAGGCATGTGCAAAAGTATGCCAACAATGGTCTGCCAGCAATAACTTGTATTTCATATTTATCTTTCTTCCCCAAATGACAAGCAACATCCCTCTCGAACTTGTTTTCCTGATGCTTGGAACAGACACTTTCATATGGTAATGATCAGATATCGAAACTATCAGGTTAAACTAACAACCTTCAGTTCCTTTATTAACCCCGTAAAGGAGAATGGTGGACTATGAAAGAATAGTAACTCTGGTGTGCAGTCCTTAGCACATACAAACAACACCTTCCAGTTCTACAGCTGGCACAGATGTGTCTACATACTTTTGCTCATGCTTAGGACAGGATTTCTGAAGAACATTTCATAGCCTATGGCAGTGTACGGCTGGCCAGTTGTCTATAACCTTAGTCGCTTTGAAAATCTGGCGAAGACGTCTTCTTTCAGAGCTGACAGCAGCAGGTAAAGAAATGGGTTGTTTGATATGATTGGAAACCAAAGTGGACATCTTGTGACTATCACGAGTGACGGGCCAAGTGGCATCTTGCTACCCAGGATATAAGTTACTACACTTGGTGGTAACATAAAACTAGACAAGTCATGTGGTGGTGTAAGGAGTTACGGCACTCCAAGTAAATATGGCCCAATACGATATTATATCAGTCAGTAGCTAGTCCCAGGTCTCTTGCATAAAAGGGGAAACAAAAAATTGGTGAATGAATGGGTGGCTGTGAATGTGTGGTCCAGCATCTCATAGATGTGAACAGTGTGCAATGTCTCGCTTGCAATATCCACTTAAGAGCGTACACCCAATCATTGAAGCATTGCCTAGGCCATAAAAAAAAAAAAACAACCATGCACACAACCCCCTCATAGAGCATTCCGCCCCCTTACTGCACGGCCAGAACGTGATTATTGCAAGCAAGGCGCTGAGTGCATGTTTATCATATACGGTAATCATCCACCTGTGTGCCACTTATCCTTCCAATATTTGCAATGACAACCCCTTCTCTTTTAGCTCTGGAAGCCGCATTACCCACATTGGAACTGATATATATCATGGCACACACTGGTGGGTCGTGTATCTTGTTTAGTGGAACCCAACCACCCAGTCATCCCCAATTTCCCAAAACCCCACTAGCAGCAAAGGGGCCTGCGGCCACGCTACACGACAGTAAAACAGCAACTAATTCACAATGAAATTTTTAAAGTTCATTTTTACGATGAAAACTTTTTGCTCATTTACTGCAAGCGTAAGACTTTAATCTCGTCTGTCTGATTTGGCGCTGATTTTCTATGTGCGTACCGGTACTCAGCGTTCCAACTTCCACACAGGGGAATTGATAGGGCCACAGTTCGTAAACAACGAGTAACACCAACACTGCAGGGTCGATTGGTGTGGGTGATTGAAACGGAAATCATAGCAACAATATACACGAGTACCTGAAACAACTGGCCAAGCCGCTGGATGCAAAAACCCTGTCCACTGCGCATCAAATACTGTACAATACAATAATATTCCAAGTCCAATAATCATGTGCATAATTCACTGGGGTGTCTTCTAGGTGGCTGAGAAGGTTTGCTAAGAAATTATGTTAGGAAATCACCCCAGCCACAAAGACAAGCCACTTTGACTGAACTAACACCAGACATTGTTCAACTGAGAGAAAAACGGGACTAGCAGGCAAAGGCAGCGAAAATAACAGGGGGAACCTTTCTATCACAAAATTCTTGCAGTATATCTAGCTAGCTAACACTTACTGCAATCTATTTACTATCTTTGTGTATCTGTGTAATGTTTATCTACCTGTGTACTTTATGCTGGCTGAGGCAACAGCTTAGCAAGGACACACGCTAATCATGAAGAAGTGCAATGGCAAGGTTTCAAAACTATTTGCTACTGGTATACCTGGAGAATTTACTTACTGTACTCTTGTTACTCTAAAATGGCATAAAATAAGCATCAAGCAGAATGCTAGTCATGAAGAAGTGCAATGGGATGGATGTACACTTCTAGTAGCGTTATTCAACCACTGACATATATGAAAAAATCTGGTGAATGGACAAATCCAGGGCCAAGTTAAGGTGCAAGATGTATGATAATTGTGTACAGACTAATATAAATCAGTTAAAAATAAAGATCATTATTATCCTTAGACCCCAATGCATCCCTCTCAGCTGAATAAAACCATCTGGTGTTAGTTGGAATAAAGACCGTCGCTCTCCCACTTACGAGCATCTGAGCTGAAAACTATTATTGCTGAGATTAAAGACTTACCAGCTTGACATTTCATTAGGCTTTGTGGCTGCCAGCTTGAGAGTGTCAAGGACTGACTCCTGGTACTGCATTATCCTATCCTATCATCATCATTGCTGTCATCGTCGTTGATTGGCAAGTAAAATCAGTACCTACATTAAGTTAACTGGCCTTATACACCCTAGTGGTGGAATGATCTAGTTATGGACCCTAGCACTGCCACCGATCATAATTATCATCATCAGTCCTAACTCCTTTTCCCACCCAACGATGGGGTGAGAAATTCTCTATTAAAATATCGTAAGTAGGGGAGCAACTGTTATACTCTGTCCATCTCAACTTGGCTTAAAAATGATCTGGAAAGAATGCAGAGCCACAGTATTGCTATCCATCTTTGCTTCTGGGCTATGGGGATTAGGCTGCCAAAGACAAAACTCTCTGCCAAGTCACGGTGGACGAACCAAAGAGTTTCTAATTAGACTCACATTTCAGAAGGGTGGTAGCAGTAGTAGTGTAGAAAATTTTCAAGACTGATGGCCCAGAGGAATTAATCGCTTTGGGGCAGAGGTATTTCCCCAGAGACTGGAGGTCACTAAGTAAAGAAAATATCAATGTGCCAACACCACTGGCTCCACAACGGCAGCACCAACACCAGCACGGCAGCACCAACTCCAGCACGGCAGCACCAAC
>JAGKTI010001287.1:0-39236 GCA_018397915.1 Birgus latro | reverse complement strand
CCCTGGGGACTCCGAGGCACGATTTTCATTAGCCATTTTTTTAAAAATTTGGAAAGGAAGTGTAGTGTGTAGCGTGTATGTAGTTTGGTGTTGACAGTTAGAGAAACTTGTATTGGAGAGCATGCTGGTCTACTCTCTGTGTTACTGAGACACTGAAAAAGTTCAGCAAAGGGGGATGGTCAGGAACAAGTCCTGAGGGCTGATGAAACGGGAGCTCCAGCTCTCCCTGTCATCAGCTTTCCATCCTCCTTGGAAGTACTGCCCTGCTCGACTGGTGCTTCAGTCTCCTCACCTAATGCTCTCTCCATGCATCTTTAATATCCTCACTGCTCACCACCACCCTTCCATCATCATTTTTCACACACTGCTCACCTACAATGTCCCGATTATCCCTCTTCACCTGATTTGCCACCCTAAAAATCATATTTTTCCTTTCTCCATGATTTAGATTCTCAAGTAAAAGTCTCTGTGACTCAGACTTCGCCCTGTATACCTCTCTTCTAGCCCTGCGCTTGGCAGCCAAGTACTCCTCCCTGTTACCACCATTCTTCCATTCCCGGAAAAGTCTTCTTTCCTCCTTAACTAAAGCTTCTACACCCTCATCCCACCACCAAGTTACTTTATGTCTTGGTGGACCTCTTGTCCAACCGCATATTGTATCAGTAACTCTCAAGAGGTTGTTCTTAAGGGCTCTATACTGTTCATTAACGCCTCTATCTATTGCTTCCTGTTCAGCCACCACTCTCCTCATCTCACTATAAAAGGCATCCCTTACTGATTGGTTTCCCAGCTTCCATGTTTTCCTCCTAGGTACATATGTCCTCCTTCTCATCACTCGATCCTTAGGCACCATGTCACAAATCAACAGTTTGTGCTGCTGCACACACTCCTCGCTTCCTATAATTTTAACATCCCTCACTAATCTCCTATCAACCCTCCTGACCAGAAAATAATCTATCTGACTACTAATTCCCCTGTACTCATACGTAATCAACCGGCTGATTCTTTTCCTAAAATGTGTGTTGCACACAATCATGTCCATAGCCTCCCCAAACTCGAGTATTCTTTCCCCTTCCGCATTCCTCACACCATACGCACATCCTCCATGGACTCCTTCATAACCTTGAGCTGCTTCACCCACATGACCATTTAAATCCCCTCCCAGAACCACTACCTCATCATCACCCACACCACTCACTACACGTATTAAATCATCCCAAAATCTATCCTTCTCTGCGTCATCCAATCCCACCTGTGGAGAATATGCCGATATAACTGAAACCAACCTCTGCCCGACCAAAATTTTCACTACTAATATCCTATCACTTACTCTCATAACATTCATGACATATTCCACCCATTTCTCTGCAACCAACACACCCACACCCCCATATCCATCAGTTCCCCCCTGCCACAACAACTTATAGTAGCAATCCTTCCCAACAATCTTTCTGGCTGATCCACCCCTGTACCGGACTTCCTGCAAACATGCCACATCCACCCACCTCCTACTGAATGCCTCAACAACTTCCCCTGCTCTTCCTCTCAAACTACCCACATTCCACAAACCCACCCTAAACCCCCTGGGTGATTTGCTGTCCTCAGGCTTGCTTTGGTGCTTGTTTTTGTTCATAGTCATAGTCGGTAAGACAAAGGGGGGTAAACATTCCAAAGGCCCGACCCATTACACAGACCCAGGTCCAGGCAATGGATCTGGGACCCCTAGCCCACCAGCTTACCAGTGGCTGTGGTAGTGGCCTCGGAGCACCCTGCCAGGACAGCTGCAGGGACACCCTCCAAGCACGGCTTGGCACTGCAACTGCCCCGCCATTATACACCCAATGATAGGGCAGCCTCCTGGGGCGCTACTCCCAGGTTCTGGCCCCTCTCTATTGAGCGGAAGCGGCAGCCTGGGAACCGCAATCCCCTGTACCCTCTAGCACAGGTTCGAGCCCCATCTCGCCCCAGACCCATGATCTATGCCAACGGAACCCCAGTCAAGCCTCCCCCCAAAGTCCGCCACTAGGTAGCGGGGGCAAAGTTTTCTGGCCGCATGCCCTTGCTGGCGTCAACCCCTGTAACGTAGTGGGATACGTTGTGTAATATGTAAAGCGCATGTGGTGTAGTGCATGAGATAGTTAGAGGAAATGTTTGGGAGAGTATGCTGGTCTACTCTCCATGTTACTGTCACTGTGAAAAGGTCAGCAAAGGGGGATGGTTAGGTAACTAGTGAAACAGGAGCTCCAGCTCTCCCTATCACCAGTATTCCCATTCCACCAGTATTCCCCTCGGGAGTACTACCCTGTTCGGCCCGTGCTACAGCCCTCCTTTCAGAAATAGGTAGGGAGTTGAGGGATGTTTGTATTACCAAGCAGCTGAGCTGACAGAGTGCCACTGCAAGAATGCATCCTTCCATGCTTTTAATGCAGTGTCTCCAGGCATCTCGAAATGAACAGATCCTGAATTTGGCTCTCTGTTATCTTTATTAAATTTTTTCTTGGAGTTTCTAGCCTTTGGTTCCTTCTTCCTTGCATAAAACAAAAAATCCACACCAGTCTGTCACAAAATGGCCTTTTATACCTTTTCCGTCATTCTCTCCTACCTTTGCCCTGTAATCAACAATTCCCATAATCAGGGCTTTTATTTTACTTTCTTCTCTTTATGTAATACTATTAGGGGCACATGTTGGTCCACCCTTAACCCTTTCAATACATCTTTCTTGTATAGGTAGCAGGGTGGTTAGCAATACAATATTGGTATGAAGCTGCCAGTGTGTTAGCACCAGGGGGAGAGAGAGAGAGAGAAACACAAAAGGCAAAATGAGTACCTAGCAGAGTTCAGTGTGGTTACCCAGAAGATAGAGTGCCCTTGTATGCCAGGATGGTTTATGAAAAGCTTGCCACAGGCTCTAAGGTCCAAGTTACAAAGAGTAGCACTGCAGCATAAAAATCTCCCTCTGTAACTAACTATCAGTCTATCTAGCAAGCTGTCCATTAATTCATCTGGCAATCTACCTATTTATCCACCTAACCATTCATTAATCTGTTACTGACCCCAGCTTTACAAACAGATACGGAGTTGTGCCTGGTGGCCAAATGTAGGTCTTGGAAGGAAAAGAAAAAAATCAAGACTGAAGTAAAATGACACAGGAGAATGAAATTAAACAGTAAAAATGGCAGTAAAATGATGTGGGAGGAAGAAGAGTGACAAACATGTGAGGCAAAATCAACAAATGGTCAGTGAAAAGCCAGTCAGGGATGATACAGGAATGCTGACTGTTGCAAAGGAAGACTTAACACTTTTCTTTTTTTTTCTGAAGATAAACAGATAAGGAAAAAGAAATTAAATGCAGGGAAAAAATTTACATACACTTCATACACAAGGATACAGGTGTGCTCCAGTCCTAAAAAGATCTGTAACACATGGACTTGAACTGCTGTGGGTTGAAGTTTGGTAGGAAACCAATCTGGGGAGGAGAGTTCCAGAGAGAAGCTGAGTAAGGACTTTGACTGGGACAGGGAGGGGCTTGGCAATGTTGAGCACAGATCAGGGAGAAGGTTTGACTGTACAATACACACAATTTAAAATTATCTTTTCATTTCCCCCCCTTTACACATTGAAACAGTGGATGAGCTTTAGAAATCTCAAGAGCTACTGCAATAGTATCTCTATGCTGATCAATTGTGATGAATGGTATAAGTCTGGTGATTTAGTACGGTATATCAACAGTGAATCTTTCATGGCGAAAACCATTCTGTCTATCACTATTTACGTTGGTGAATTCAAGATGCTTCACTATGTGCTGACTCATTACAATCTCAAATACTTTACCAAGATGTGATACCTATTGGTCTGTAATCAAAGAGGTCAGAGGAACTTCCTTTCTTCAGAAATGGGTAGATATTGGCTTCTTTCCACGTATTAGGGGATGACGAAATACATCCTGTCATTAAAGGATAACCATCCCTGGCCAATGAGCACCATTTTTTTTTTTAATAGGAAGAAGGAATTAGAGGCCAGAAGCATTTAACTCCAATCACGCCAAAGATTTAACTTTCCCCAAAGATGTATTTCAAATCTGCTCTTGAAACTGATTAACAAGCCATATAGAAATGCTATAATTTGCCTGCCACAGTTGTACTGCCATCCACCATCCTGTTTTTGGGGGTCAGGGAGGGGACTGTGGGACATTCATATAACTAGGATAATACATTTTGCAGTAATATTAGTGCTATCTTGAAAAGAATTACAGCAAAGGCCTTATAAGAATTCTTCAATTCTACCAAAATTATGCTGAACAACCAATATGGAGTTTGTCAGAGCAGAACCGTCTATTACCTCCTATCAGTGTACAATAGTGTAACTCTGTGGCTAGACTCAGGTTTTGTCATTGATGTAGTTCTGTTTGATTTCAGCAAAGGCCTCTGATGTTGTTAGCCACACTGCCCTCACTGACAAACTACAATAATTGTTGGGGGTTGGGGGTACCTTGCTTAACTGGACCTCAGACTTCACAATTCGCCGAACTGTGAAAGTGTCAGTGTCTGGCATTTGCAGTTCCTCTAGATAGGTGCGAGACAGTGTCCCACAAGGCTCTGTCCTAGGTCCTTTGCTTTTTCTCATTAACGTCCATCACCTACTATCATACATTAGATCATAGTGTAAATTCTTTGCTGATGATCTTAAGATATACCTGAAGATACACCATGATTCTACCTTCTCCTTAGCTCTGGATGTAAGCTTATGTCATGGGGTCTGAACTTCAATCCCAGAATGTGTGTGGTAATGCAATGCCAGCGAAGCACTGTTGACTGGACCACTGTAGGCTCACTTCATTATTATCATTTACATACTACAGACCTATCCATGGTAGACAGTCACAGGAATCTGGGAATCCTAGCTGATAACTCTTTAAAGATTAATGACCACATAAAAACTACATATAATAAAGCTGCAGGATTGGCTAACAACCTACTTAGATCCACACTGTGTCATTCAAGTGATTTCATGATAACCCTCTACAAAACTCATGTTAGACCTCTGCTAGAGTTTGGGTCCACAGTCCGAAACACTGGCTACTTAAGTGACTTAAGACTTCACACCATCATATACTATTGAAGTATTGAAAAAGCTTAACAAAAATATAACAGAAGAGAATATATTACACTCCTTGTTTTATTTCCCCAAAAATGAAGGCCAAATTTTGAAAACCTGGCACTTATATACAGTGCTGTATTCCTTTAGTTTTTAATGCAGCTGCTACAAAGCTAAGTTAAATCATGCCTCCTGAAATGGTCGATATATACTGTAGTTTTAGCCAAGCACTTATTTTGTTTGTGTCTAGAGATGTACTGATACCAAAATTTTGACCGATACCGATACCACAAAATTGGACCAATACCGATACTACTACTGATACCGAAACCAGATTTTTTTCAATTCAAGCGTTTGCTCCAGGGTAATCTGATTACCACTGCTGCTGCAAGAGCCTGATGTTCTGTGGCTTCTGTCAGGCCGAGAGTCATCTAACTTCCGTTTGTGTTACAAATGCTCATTTTCCTCAGTCATCAGCAATTCTTCTTTTTCAAGTTCTTGATTATGCTTACTCCGTGTTTTCTCAAATTACTTGTGTTGAATGTTTTTCCCTCTTTACCTCCCCTCGACAAAGAAACCTCACATAGTTTGCACACAACTCTTGCTTCATCAACTTCAGACACTTCAAAGGATTTCCACACAATACTCCTCTGATGTCGAGTAGCCATAATTGTGATGGTAGTGGAGTATTGTGCTGGACTTGCCCAGACAGCTAGTATCGAGTTTTTGTGCCTTCAGTAAAGTGTTCAAACCAAACCTCTGTAAAAGAAACAACCATATTCTACTTGCAGTAACTGTCCCGGAAACTTGTCATGCTGTAGTATTGTAAATAAAAATTTGAATAAAATTAAACAACTATACGTATCAATAAGAAAAAAATATAAAAGCTGTGAAACTGTAAGTCACGTAGGCAGAAGACTGTGTGTGGATAGTGAGGGAGGGTGGTGCCTGACACTCTGAGCCACTGATGCGAGACTACTGACCTGTCTCATACATGTCCATGGTGGCAGATGTGGCTCATTATCAAACACTGTACTGTATTACTACACAGCATGTACTAAAAATCAGAATCCAAACAAGATGGAGGAAGAGAAGAAGGGAAGGACAGAAGGAAGTATTTCTTACAAGAAGGGTAGAAAAGTTACAAGAGGACGGAATGAAGGATGAATATAAACGGGAAGTGGAGGAGCGATTGGGTAAATATAGACTGGAGCAGATGGGGGACGTGGAAGATGTGTGCAAGATATTCACAGAAGAAATCTGTACAGCATGTGAGGTGGTGTGTGGGGTGAAGAGAAGACGAAAGGGGGTTCAGGGAACAGCATGGTGGACTGAAGAGGTGAGAGAGGCTGTGGCACAAAAGAAGAAAGCATATAATGTGTGGATGAGGAACAGGGGCAATGAAGAAGCTGAGAGACGGACGAGAGAGTTATATGTAGTGAGGAGGAGAGAGGTGAAAAGATTAGTAAGAGAAAGTAAGAAGAGAATGGATGAGGAATTTGGAAGGAATTTGAGTGCAAAGTGGAGGGAATGTAAGAAAATGTTCTGGAAGGAGGTACAGAGAGCTAGACAGGGTGCCAATGAAGTCAGTGGGGGTGTGAAAGATAAAAATGGTAGATTACTAGCAGAGAAGGGAGAAAAAGTAAACAGATGGAGAGAACACTTTAATGAACTGTTGAACATAGAGAATGAAAGTCATGCAAGTATAAGTGGCTGGGGAATGGCGGAGAGAAGGAGGGTTGTGAGAAGAGAGGAAGAAATCAGTAGGATGGAAGTGGTGGAAGTAATTAAGAAAGTTAAAATGGGGAAAGCCCCAGGAATTGATGGAGTGTGTGGTGAAATGCTGAAGCATGGGGGAGAGATAGTAATAGAACGGATGTGGAAGGTGTGCAGATTGGCTTGGGAGGAGGGTAGAGTCCCGGAGGATTGGAAGTCAGGTATAATTATTCCTCTGTACAAAGGAAAAGAGGAAAAAGCAGTGTGTGGTAATCATAGGGGCATTTGCCTTCTCGGTGTAATAGGATAAGTATATGGTAGGATACTTATTGACAGAGTTAGGGAAATAACAGAGGAATTAGTTGAAGAACAGGGAGGTTTTAGGAAGGGAAGAGGTTGTGTAGACCAGATATTCATTCTTAGATCCTTAGTGGAAAAGTTTCTAGAGAAGGGAAAGAAGTTGTATGCAGCCTTCATGGATCTGAAGAAAGTATATGATGACAGGGTGGATAGACAAGGATTGTGGAAGGCATTAAGAATATATGGAGTGGATGGAAAGTTGTTGAAGGCAGTGAAGAGTATGTATGAGGGTGCTAAGGCTGCAGTGCATGTGGATGGCAAACTGAGTGAATTTTTCCATTTGAAAGTTGGTTTGAAACAAGGATGTGTCATGTCTCCATGGTTGTTCAATCTGTACATGAATGGGGTTATAAAAGAGATACAAGGTTGAGCAGTGGATGTTGGAGCGGCCCTAGTGAGAGAGGGCAGTGTGTGGAAACTCTCTGTACTGTTGTTTGCAGATGATACTGTGTTGTTGAGCAAAGACGAAGGGGAGCTGCAAGGCTTGGTAGATGAGTTTGGGAGAGCGTGTAAAAAACGGAATCTAAAGGTGAATGTAGGGAAGAGTAAAGTGATGGTCTTCGAGAGAAGTGAAGCCAGTGAATGTACAGTGAGACTGGATGGGGGGATAAGGAGAATGTAAGTGCATTTAAGTACTTGGGTAGTGTGATGAGTAAGGATGGAAGTCTGGAGGGTGAAGTGCTTGAAAGGGTGCAGCAGGGAAGGAAGGTTTCTGGTTCATTGAAAGCAGTGATAAGAAACAGGGAGGTGAGCATGGAAGTGAAAAAGTTGTTACATGACAGTATTGTGATACCAACTCTAACATATGGAAGTGAAGCTTGGACCCTGTTGGAAAGACGGAAGTCAAGAGCGAGAGCAGTGGAAATGAGTTATTTGAGAGGAGCATATGGAGTCACATGGAGAGACAGACTAACAAATAAGGAAGTGAAGGAGTGTTGTGGTGTGGTTGTGGACGTGACAGAAAGCATTAGGAGAAACATGTTAAGATGGTTTGGGCATGTGGAGAGGATGGAGAGTGAAAGACTGACGAGGAGAGTGTATGTGAGTGAGGTGGCGGGGGCGAGAGGGAGGGGGAGGCCGAGGATGAGATGGAGGGATGGAGTGGAGAGGTACACGAAAGAGGGGGGTGTTAGTTGGGAGCGGGGTGGTGAAATGGAGCGACATGGAGGTGATTTGTTTGTGGCCACCCCGTGCAGGATTGAGGTGTCTGGTAATAGATAGACAGATGTACTAAAAATAATATGATACTAAATAATTGGATATTACCATACCAATAATTTATTTTCCGTCCCTATAAAACATCCAAATTCTATTTAACAAAATAACTTCCAGTGAGTGATATGCTACGCACTAAATTCCTTTTAAGTATCGGTAGTATTGGCAGAAAATCAGCCGATACCAATTCTGATACTCTAAAAATGGGCTGATACCACCGATACCGATGCATCGGTACATCTCTATTTGTGTCAGTCTCTCTTTTGCAGAAACTTAATGGTGATGTATTAAATTATTCTACCTCAGCCATCCGAGCTCAGAGACAGTCCCCATTCTCCAAGATTTTATATGACTTATCTGAAGGTGGTGGTAGCACATTTTCCTAGGGGTATAAGTCATAATCAAATCTTGGAACGGGGACTGTCTCTGAGCTACAATAAATGATAGTGGTGGCAACCATCATCCACTCACTTGATGTAGTGCTGCCTACTTCTTCCTTAGCCTTTATCGTTCTTTTTCTGTGCCTGCCCTCCTCTCTTCCTATTTCTCCCATCTTTCCTGTCACTTCTTATTGCGTTTCTTTCCTTTACAGGTGGCTTTACATTGAGTGACAAGCCAAATGGTTTCCTGTAAACTAAGAAACCATTTACAACGCTGGGTGGTAACCATATAACCAAACCATACATGCTCCCTACGTGTCAGCAAGTGGGTTGGTGGAGGGTTAGTGCCCCTCCCTGTAAAACAAATAACTCAAAGTCAAATGGCCACCCTTTACGGGATTATGGCATCTGGCAATAGATAGATAGACAGATCATTAAATTTCTGCTAAAAGAGAAAGACTGACACAAACAAGTGCTTGGCTAAAACTAGAGTATATATCAAACATTTCAGGAGGCAAGAATTAACTCACCTTTGTAGTAGCTTCACTAAAAATGATGAAAAATATATAAGTGCCAGGTTTTCAGGATGCAGGCTTCATTTTGGCCGATATAAAACGAGAGCAGTGTATGTACAGTATTCTCCTGTGTTATAATTTTATGAAGCTTTTTCATTACTTCAATAGTGTATGATGGTATTCTGCCACAGACTCGCATATCAACAGAGAAAATTTACGGTAATTGGACACATACTCTGGACAGAGAAGCTGTTAACAGAGAAAGGCATCTGGTGGCAGACGATTTCCAGAAGTCCCTCGTTGAGTAATGCTGATCGCCTGAAGACTTAATTATATTTTGTGTGTGACAGGCTGCTTAGAGCTGATCTTATAAAGTGCTGGAGAATCTTCCACAACCTATCTGTCATTGCCCCACTGGACCTCTTCACTATCTCTCCATTGAAGGCGGCATCACACTGGGTCAAAAGCAGAGATGTACCCACGTATCAGTATCTGTGGTATCGGCCCACTTTTAGAGTACAGAATTGGTGTTGGCTGATTTTCTGCCGATACTACTGATACTGAAAAGGAATTTTGTGCGTAGCATATCACTCACTGGAAGTTATTCTGTTAAATAGAATTTGGATATTTTATAGAGATGAAAAATAAATTACTGGTATGTTAATATCCAATTATTTAGTACCATATTATTTTCAGTACATGCTGCGTAGTAATACAGTACATTCTTTGGTAATGAGCCACACCTGCCACCATGGACATGTACGAGACAGGTTGGTAGCCTCGCATCAGCGGCTCATGGCCCTGCCACAGCCCTCAGACGGCAGGCACCACCCTCCCTCACTATCCACAGTCTTCTGCCTATGTGACTTACGGTTTCACAGCTTTTATAACTTTTTCTTATTGATACGTATAGTTGTTAAATTTCATTGGCGTTTTTATTTACAATACTATAGCATGACAAGTTTCTGGGACGGTTACTACAAGCAGAATGTGGTTGTTTCTTTTACAGAGGTTTGGCTCAGTATCGGTAGTAATATCGGTATCGGTCCAATTTTGTGGTACTGGTATCGGTATTGGTCACAATTTTGGTATCGGTACATCTCTAGTCAAATGTGGATAACATGTAAGCCAGTTTTGTAAGCCGCTAGCCAAACTGACCCACGGTGAGTGAGTTTTCGCTTGCGAGGCAACATGGATAACCATTTTCGCTCACAGTTTACTGGTGGGATTAGAACTCAAATGAACCTATATTAATTTTGTAACTGGTGAGATAATATTCTTCTATCATATAGGGTAACTTTAAAATTGTAAATACAATTTAATTCTTGTGATTTTTATTCCCTGTGGGGATATTTTCCCACAATAGGTCTGATCAGCCGATCAGGTCAGATGCGGGTAAAGGGATGGGTCCATTATGATGTGGCAAAGGTAAACCACCTTTGCTGTCGGGCCCTGCTGCAGATGTCGCTGATTGCACTGCGCAATTGACCCTCGTGTGGTGAGGATCTGTCCCCTTCCTCCTTGGGGCCAAGATAAGAATAAATGTGGGTGTGTGGATGAGTAAATTGGGTGTGTCACCCTGGCTCAGCTACCTCCCTTTCTTTGGGGGAAGCAGCCTAGGTATATAGATAGATAGAAATTAAATCAATATTTGGACACTGATGACCAGCCACAGATGCTGTCTGCTTTATTTCAGATTGCGACCAGTATTTGATATGGATCCTGCAGCAGGGAAAACTCTAGTAGACTCCCTTGTGGCTCTGAAGTTGCTGAAGTACTTGACATGGTTGCAGAATTGAAGAAAAGAGACTGGGTAAGCTGCGGTTTGTTTACAAATGACCAAAAGGCGCCATGGCAGATGACACTGCAAGCCGTTTTGGCTCGCAAAAACACGTGTGGCGGCAACTCGACTTTGTTAGTCATTTTGCCTCACAAAACCTGCTCACATGTTAGGTACTTTTGGGCCAGTGTGACACTGCCTTAACTAGCACTAGAGGTCATAGTTAGGTACAAAATAGCCAAACCCCACACAGCAGCAGAATGTAGACATAGAATTTTTAGTGTAAGGTGGACTGATCATTGGAATACTTTGCCAGACAATGCTGTCAGCACTAATACTACTGAATCTTTAAAACGGGGTCTCCACCTGTCCTTTCAAGAGGTATTATTCTCCTGTACTGACTGATACAGCACACACACCAAACACCCTATAATACAGTACTGTATGCTCTATTACCCGACTATCAACCTGTACAATTTTCAGTAACACATTCACAATTTTCACCTTGAATGACAAACCAGTTTCCTGTAAGCCAAGAAACCATTTACAACGCTGGGTGATAACCACATAACCAAACCAGACGTGCTCCCTACGTGTCAACAAGTGGGTTGGTGGAGGGTTAGTGCCCCTCCCTGTAAAACAAATACCTCAAAGTCAAATGGCCACCCCTTACAGGATTATGGCATCTGGCAATAGATAGATAGATACAGACATTCAGAATTTTCACCTTGGCTTGGCATATATAAATATTCAGCATATGGCACACGTTTCCGCCCATTATACATGGTAGTACTTTCATTGTGGTTTGTTCATTGGTGGGCTGGCGTGCCAGCAGCTCTGGGCCGCACGCTTATATTGTCTTGGCGTTGAAAACTGACTGCTGAAACCAACGAATACCACATGAAGGCGTCCACGGTCCCTCTCCAGCACCGAAAACATAAGTACAGCCTGATAGGGACGTACATACACAAATAACATAACACCAGTTTATTCTTACAATGCGTATAAGTACCCACTCCAGCTTATATGCACAAAAACAAGGAAAAGAGTCAGTAATACGTGAAATACCTCACCTCCAATATGGCGCTGGTGAAGGATGTCGGCAGGCAATGAAAATAAAGAGTACGCGTTCAATAAAATATTCAATCATGTAATTATAGCTTAATAATAAAAATATATTGTTACAATTATTTAAAAAATTTATGTTATCATTTCAGGTGATTCTTTATGCAACATATTAATGATGTAATGTACGGGTAACGAAAGAATTTGACCCAATATAATGGAGGGACTGTTTCCGCAGGAAGGGTGTGACTTAAGGTTGCCATATTGAAACACCAGCACTCGCCGCCTCCACTAGTTCTTGCTTTCTTAGTCTCAGTGCTGCTTCTTTGTATACATATGTATCATAGTACAAAAATTTATATAGACTATGATTTTTTTTTCTACGTAGACTACGAAATATATGGGGTACATTTAGCCAAGAGTATGAATAAAACGTCATTGGTTGCTGCAGTGCAGAACATAAGTTTTTACTTTCACGTTTTTCTGTGTGACCTCCTTAACCTAATGTCTGTTTAATTATGATAGTAAAGATTAAACTGAGGTTGATGGAAAGAGCATATAGTTATGGAAATCATATATATTTCGCCACCATAAAGTATACAAGCACATAGTATAATGTAAAAGTGTCATTATCCATCTATCTACATCTATCAATCTATCTATCTATCTGTCTATTTGTCTATCTATCTATCAATCTACCTACCTATATATGTTACAAATCTCTCTCTCTCTCTCTCTCTCTCTCTGTATCCAATAATCTTATAAACTTAACAACTCGATATATTTCTTACCCTTGAAATGTAATGTCACCTCTCTTCTGTGACTTCCTTCGCCCATTTTTGCATCCGTAAGATGCACAGTGGACCATGGCACTATTTTCCACCTCCAGTTGCCATCCTCCAACCCCTCCACATGCCCAAACCATCTCAGTCTACCTACTCCTCCTCATCACAACACCAAGACACTCCAGTCCCATCTGTCCTGTCTTCTTTCATAGCTCTCCCCCTCCAAATCCAGTTCTTATCCTCCATTCTCCACATGCCCTCACCATCTCACTCTACCCCTCCTCATCACAACACCAATACATTCCAGTCCCATCATTCCTCACAACTCTTCATTCACATCTCTCACCCTCCATACCCAGTTGTTAACCTCCAACCTCTCCACATCCCCAAATCAACTCAGTCTACCCCTCCTCATTACAACACCAATACTCTCCAGTCCCATCTTCCCTTTCAACTCTTCTTTCACATCTCTAACCCTCCACACTCAATTGTCATCCTCCATCCCCTCTACATGCCCAAACTATCTCACTCTATCCCTTCTCAGTCCTCATCACAAAACCAATACACTCCAGTCCCATCCTTCCTCTCAACTCATCATTTACACCTCACCCTCCACACCCAGCTGTCATCCTCCATCCCCAACATGACCATACCATCTCACTCTACCTCTCCTCATCACAACACCAATACTTTCCAGTCCCATCCTTCCTCCCAACTCTTTATTCACATCTTACACCCTCCATACCCAATTGTCATCCTACGTCCTCTCCACATCCCTAAACCATCTCAGTCTACTCATCCTCATCACAATACAAACACACTCAGATCAAATCAGATCAGATCAGATGGATGTTGGAGGCAATGCCTTTACAATGGCACCTCCTTTAGAAGCATTTTTTGTCTCAGTTAACTGTTTTATCTTATTTGTTCTTACTTTCTAGAAATTGTATAGTTTCTTACATTCTATACTTTTATCACAAAACAGATAAACTCCAATGATGTTACTCTTATCTTTTATATATAGCTGCTTTGATTCTGCAAGTTCCTCTCTCTCATTAGTACACCCTGCACAGTACAGTAAAAAGTGTTCTAAATCCTCCACTTCTACTCCACATATCTGACATTCTCTATTCCCATTAGGATGTCTTTTCTGTCATTTAGTGGTAGGCAGTTTATTCTAGCTTTGTATTGAATGATGGACGATGGGTGGTTGTCATGTATTGGCTCTTCTTTACTCTGCTTTTTTCATTCTTTGTAAATCCTTAATCTGGTCTTATTTTCTACCTCCTCTTTCCATATTCTTGTGTCCTAGTTGTTAGTACAGTACATGTATTCTCCTTTAATTCATCTTTCTCTATCCTGTCTAAGTCTCTGTTATTGATGCCTACTGTTTCTATATATTGTACTTGTGCATCACATTTGTCCAGTGTGTATATTGTTGTGTCATTACTTCTAGGACAGTTTTTATGTAATAGGTCATTTTCACAATTTTTTATAAATTGTAGTCTTCCTTCTATTTTTCTGTGTTTTACTAGGGAAGCTCCTACTTCTCTCCTAAGTGTACAGTTTTCTGCATAATTTGGGGCGTCTAATATCTGCCTATACTGTACACAGTTTTCAGTTCTCCATAATTTTTCAACTTTGGTATCTGAGTAATTTATAACATTCAGTCCATATAGTATTAAGGATAGTGCAACATGCTTCCAGCATGTTTTTCCTGTCATTATTTTGTTGCAACTCCTTGCTATGATGGAGTAGGTGATGTTAGCTAGTTTTGGGGTCTTTCCAATGTTTGTTTTTCTTTTTGTGTCTTGAAAGTAATTTCTTTTGTTGTCAATCATTATGCCTAAGTATTTTATTGAGTCTGTTACTGGTATTTCTTCTATCCTTATGGCTGTTCTCTCATAATGAATATTGTTGTGCTGTTTTACATTTGTTTATTTCTAGGCCACACTCCTTACTGATGTCAAGCACTGCTTTATATTAAGTTTTGCTGTCTCAGCTGAATTTGCTAATAGTAGCCCTTCATCTGCAAAATACAGTATACCTAATTTTAATTTTTCATTTATAAATCCTCTGTTTTCCTTCTCCAGTTGCTGTTATTAAGTATGTTATTAATTTAAACAAAGTAGTAGTTCCAGTCCCATCCTTCCTCTCAAATTTTCATTCACACCTCTCACCCTACTGTACTGCCTTTCCAACCTCTCCCTACCTACCTATAAATGTGATCTGTCTTTAATCCCTCCCTCCTTCCCTCTCACTTACCTTCTTTCCTTGTTTCTCCGTTGCTTCACTTAACAGCATAAAAATTTATCTGTGTAACAAGGATGATGATCACACACACACACACACACAAACACACCAATGCATACAATGACGTTTGATTATCATCACCAAGAAAGACAGTGGTGTTTAGGTTGGTTGGCAACATGTTCTTGACACAGGTGATGAGACCTCAATGTCTTGTATAGGTGTAGCCGAGACATAATCTCTCAAAACTATTTACAGTAAATTGCTAGTGGCCAGACAGGTGTAGCATGTCTTCCTTTTCGTGTTTGGTGTCCTGGAAACAGATGATATCAATGCTGTTTTCTAGTACAAACTGTTGTAGTTTCATGAATCTGTGCTTTATTCCATTGATGTTCCATGTCAGTGTCTTGAATGTGAAGTATGGTAAAGAAGTCACCACAGCAACCAAACTCAGAATATGCCATATCACTTAGCAAAGCAGTAGAAGCAATGGACAAACTCAAGGACCTAACTTTTGCAGCATTTGGAACTCAGTGGACAGAAACATCCCACTCAAGACAATGACATGGAACATCTATGGCATAAAACAAAGGTATATGGAACTACAACAGTTCCATGCAATTGAGTTTGGGAGAAGGCTTGATAGGGCTGGAATTTGCAGGTGAACTAACTGGGGACTAAAATGGTTAGATGAAGTATATACTGTATGTGGTGAGAAGCGTAGGACAAGAACCAGGATTCAAAAGGTCTTAGTTGTGTGGTCCATTTCAATGGAGATGCCCCTGATAAATCTCCCACTTTTATACTTTTCTGGATTATACCTCACCCCATCTTTATGTGGGAATATGGGTTGGAATGATGATGATGGTGATAGAGTATATCAACTGTGCAATGCTAGTAGACACACTGATCTAATTTTGTTTGGAGGTCAACTGCATACTCTAAAAAAATATCTACTAGGAACACAAGTTGCACAAATATATCGTGTCGTACATAAAGGCTCCAACAGACATGAATGTATTGGCCATGGTCACCTAATGGTAGTTCTCCATGCTGCTCAATCTCTGGCTCTCCTTATTTAGTCACTTATCCTTGACATCACACTCTATGACCTTCTCCTAGACCTTTTTTGGTCACCCACTCACAACATAACCCCTGGCATTACCAATTCTTACCGTCTCTTCTGCACCCAGTTGTCATCCTCCATCCTCTCAACATGCCCAAACCAACTCCGTCTACCCCTCCTCATCACATCAATAAATCCCAGTCTCTTCCTTTCTTGTAACAAACATGTATTTCCATTAATAAAGTTCACTGTTAACTTCAGTTTATTCAACCAGACCAATGGGGGTATTATAATCTGGCTGAAATTGTGAAGATTCTTTCTTATATGAGAATCGAGTGAATAGGAGGAGGAAAGGTACTGACAAATCATGGATGAAGTAGACTCATTACCATGAATGAGTATATGCAAGACTATTATGTATGAAGTGAAATAATGTATTTTGGTCAAAAGTTTGATCTTAATTTTGTCCCCCTTCCCACTGTGTTATATGGTTTTGTGTAAACCACCAGACAGTAATTGGGCAGATGGGTAGATGTACAGCATTTACTAACAACACAGTTTAATCACTGGTTAGTGAGGAATGAAAAAAGTGTTTGGATGTCGTTCACTCAGAATGGATGTAAAGAGAAGGCTGTATGAGGGTGTTGTGGTACCGACTGCATTATATGGGACTGAAACATGGAAAATGGGTATAGCAGAGAGGAAAAGTTTGAATGTAATGGAGATGAAGTGTCTGAGGAGTATGTGTGGAGTGACGCGTATGGATCGAGTGAGGAATGATGAAGTGCAAAGGAGAACTGGAATTGTTCGGGACATGGCTGATCGAGTTGAACAGAGAGTGTTGCGATGGTTTGGGCATATGGAGAGAATGGATAATGAGCGATTGGTGAAAAAGATAACTAGATCTGATGTGAGAGGTGTAAGGCTGAGAGGAAGACCACGAATAGGATGGATGGACAGTGTGAGGAGAGCGTTGGATGCGAGAGGGTTGTCTGTTGAGCAAGGAAGAGTTGCTGTGCGTGATAGAAATGAATGGAGAGAAATTGTGAATGAATAAATGATGAGGCAGCCCTGAGGGGATATTCTCGTGCTTTTTGTCTGATCAACTGATCAGGTCAGGTGCAGGTAAGGGGCTGGATCCATTATGATGCAGCAGGGGTAAACCAGCTTTGCTGTTGGGCCCTGCTGCAGATGTCACTGACTGCACTGTGTATTGACCCTCATGCGGTGTGGTGTGGTGAGGATCTGTCCCTTCTCCCCTTTGGGGCTAAGATGCGAATGAATGTTTATGAGTGGATGAGTAAATTTGTAGTGTGTTGACCTGTCTCGGCTACCTCCCTTTTCTTGGGGGAAGCAGCCTAGGTATATGGATGGATAGTTGTACCTCCCATATTCAAGAATGCCATAACATTATATATGGTACTAAAGTGGAACAATTTAAAAATCATAATACAGTACTTTTCACTATTTTCTACCTCCACCACTCGTGTACTGGACATACAAAGTACTGGACAATTGAATTTTTTTTTATTTATTGATTTATTTACTTTTATACAAACAGAGTACCTTTGTTAAATAGGCAAACAGTAAGTGATAGGGCTGGAATTTGACATGTAGAGGTGTATGGTATGTAGGAGGACGGCTGGGCCTTGATAGCAGGCTGTAAAGCCTATGCCCAGAGTCTGACACAAAAAAATAAAAAAAAAAGTGTAGAGACAATTTAGGGAATTACCTTCCTAAGAATAACATACAAAGAAATTTCTGGTTTGTTACAAAATGAAAATCCCGAGCACTGACAGACCAATATTGCAGACAATCTATACCCTAACAAATTAAATATTGATGACCCTGGAGAGCTTCTGGACACGGTTAAGAAGAATATCTCCATGTTTGATAACTGCTTGGTACTGCCAGTTTTTGGAGTCTGGTCTGTTGGTTTCCACAATACCTCCAACCTTGTCAATCTTACAATGCAGGCGGCCAGCTGCAATATATCGAGACAGCTCCCTGTAATGTAAAAACAAAGAAAATCAGTCTATCACTCTAACTTGAATATAGTATTTTTTCTTTCCTTTTTCTTCAAAAGTAGTTCAGTGCACCTGTTGTATTACTACTAAAATAATTTGTACTCAACTCACCCTTGATCTTTATTGCAACACTTAATCATAACCAAAATGTATAATTACAGTATAATGATGAATACAGTGTACAAAAACCACATACAAATTTTATCCCTCCATTATCTCATCGTTTAAAGCCTTGATCACTTAATGGAAGCTCCCCACATTGCTCGATCTTTAGCAGCCTCTCTATTTAGTCTTCTATCCCTAAGGTCACACTCGATGACCCTGGCCCAGGTTTTTTTTTGGTCTGCTTCTCACAGTCCTACCCTCTGCATCCATCTGACATTCTCCATCCTCTCCATATGTCCATACCTGACCAGTCTATATCTTCTAATCAAAACACTAATACATTCTTCCTCTCAACCCTTCAATCACAACCCTAAACCCCCAAGGCCTCTTATTCAAGGACACATTACACATCCACCTAATGATTACCATCTCTGTTCATTTGAGCCTACAAATATCCTCCTCCTTTACTGCCCAAGTCTCAGTACCATACAGCATTGCACCCCTAACACATATTGCATGCAAAGACCCCTCAGCAGAGCCCTCTCCATGCCAGGAGAGGCAACAGCTCCCTGAATTTCTTCCAGCCACTCCTTCCCCTAGCCACTGGGCTAGCTGCAGCCCAACTTCCAGCACATACCATGTCCACTAAATAACAAAACTCCTCCACACACTCAAGGGACTCTCCAACAAGGTTACTTCTTTCATGCCTCTCTGCTCTGCATGTTCTCCCCTGCACACACCACACAGATAATCAGCATTATTTCACAATCTATCTCTAACACCGCCACATTTCTTATGCACACACTTATCACAAGCCATGTCCAAGTTGGAGTTAATTTCCACAACCTTGTGGCAAACTGCACATGGCCAAAATATCTCTGCTTTGAAAGTACCACCACCAGCCCTAATCACTTTTGTTTCAGACACATTCACTCTCATCCTTACAATTCAAATATGAAAAGAGTGCCCAAGTAAATAAGCCTCAAATCCATTCAGTTATCATTTGAGACTTCTAGAAAATGCAAAGGTGAAGCCATCCATATTTATGTACTTGACTAAGCATTTCAAAAACAATGTTAGAGAAGGAAATGAAGTATGGACATGAAATTTATTCACTTTCTTGTAAATCATCTTTCACTCTCACCTTAAATATCAGGGCCAATTTGCCTAGCTCTGGGTTCCTACATTCCTCTGTGGGGTGACATAGATTGGATGATGGATGGATGGATGGTAAATCATCTTATGTTCAATGGTAAACTGTCAAAATTAACAAGCTCACACTCACCTGTCAATAAATTCAGTGGAGACACCAAATGCTGTGGCCATGTACTGCAGTGTGAGGGAGCGGTAAGATTCAAGGAGCTGTGTGTAGGCTAGGATGCGCATCTCACGTACATAATACCGGTAGTGGGGAGCCAAAAGTCGGTCATGTTGCAGTTCACCTTCCACCCATGCTGTGTTGAGGAGATTAGAGAGTGAGTGGATCAGTGCATAAACGTAAAGCTAAGAGAAGTATGGAGATAAATAAGTGCTACTCAGGATTCTAAATCACTTCACTCCAAAGACCTACTTTTCATTTTTCTTGGTATCTTCAGAAAATGTTACTCAGCTGAGGAGATACTTTCTGAACTGAAGGGGTTATATATAGCCTTCATTAACCCCCTTCACTATATGGTATAAAAAGAAAAAAAAAATCTGCTAGCATCATGAATAAAATTAAAACTGAGTTACCATACAGAGATATCATCATCATCATTTATCATCATCTGGACCTCCTTTCCCACCCTAGGGCAGGATGAGGAGTAGCAACATCCAGACAGCCCAAATTTACCCAATCCACACTTCCATTCACACACCATTCAAGCCCCGGGAGAGACAACAAACGATTTTATTTACCAGCTGTATCACATCAAAACTTTGCTGTCTACTGTAGTTCTTTGATTATAATTTGGTTCAAATCTTTCAACTTTTGCAGGTTATTTCCCATATCTCACTAACATATAAGACAATAACATGGCTCTACACAACTTTTCCATAGCACTTCTAAACCCCCTGATGCTGGTTCACGTCTGATGACATATGGTCGACAGGCGACGGTTCATGTCTGAGGATGTTTTCATATTTCGCAGGCAAGTTTCCACTTAAAATTGCATCAAACTCACTGGGAGTGGTGTAGCGGGCTCTCTCGTGCACCTGAGGGTGAGGGGAAAGGAGAACTGGGACAGAGGTGGGGCAGGGGGGCACCAGGAGAGGCAGGGTACACATGTACTGACTGCACTCAGCCACCCATGCACTAGTGGAGATATACACCAGCAGAGGTAAGTATATGTTTTTTTTGTGTTTGTATGATTTGTAACTGATCTGTAAGAAAGAAGAAAATATTTTTTGGAAAATCCAAATTACGAAAATATGCCCATTTGTGGGAAGGGGATAGGGTGCAAGGGGACCGGCATCAGGGGGTTAATGACCAGCGCCTTATTCAAGAGTTAATCTGTTGTTACAACTCAGTATTCAAGACAGACAGACGGATATTTTAGGCCAAAGTGAAAAGAATACAGTACTGTAGGTGATGTTTGTGTACTCACCAAGTTTCTGAAAGAATGTCTGGTACTGACACTCATACAAGGAAAGGAGATAAGACTTGAGATCCTGGGATGAGTGTAGGACTTCCTGTATCTCTGAACCCTTCACTACTTTGGTCCTCAGGTCGTTACGGGGAAGTGCAATCATACACACCAGCACTGTGTACCCAACAAACCTGTGTCAAGAAAAAGGGTAACACAATTAAAAAATGCCAGTACTCTACTTTAAATGCTGTGAAAATTTACATGTTCCTAAAGCATGGGCAAAACTGGAAAATGAAAGCTGTAAGAAAACTAATTTCAAGTTTTCCAATGGGTGGTAGGTGGGAGGTGCTCACCATTCATTCACTCAATGTAGTACTGCTCTCGGGTGACTGCCCTTTCCTCTCTTCCTCATCTGTTTTTCTTTTCTTCATTCTTTCCTTTTCCTTCTGTCTACAGGTGACTCTACACTGTACACTAGGAAACCATTTACTACACTGGGTGGTAACCATATAACCAACTTATGGTGCCTGGTAGTTAGTAGGTAATTAGTGTGCTCCGATCAGACTGAGCCTGTGTAGGTTTATATTCAAGGGGTGGTTGGGGTTTATTAATCACATAATGCCACTCAGATATAAGTGAGGCTGGTCACTCTCATCTTAAATGTCAGGATTGACTTGCCTAGCCCCGGGCTCCTACACTCCTCATGAGGCAAAGCAGGATCTAGATGATGCATGTATGAATGTATGTTTCCAATTCTGGTTCATACAAGAATACAGTAGGTGCGGAAAGTGTTGACGCCATCTTAAAAAAAGAAAACATTCTTGTGGTTAGCAAGGAGAAACAAATAAATTAACACTCACCATTGAATTTAGTATTTACTGGCATTCCCCTTCACCTTTATTATCTTCTTAAGGCGTCTGGGGAGACTGATGGCGTAGTTTTGCAGAACAGACGGACTAAAACTGCTCCATAGCTGCAGCCTCAAGTTTAGGCAAAGATGATGTGTCCATACTACGAAGCTGCCACTTCATGTGCGCCCATAAATTCTCAATGGGATTGATATCTGAGCTGTTTCTGGGCCAATCTCGAATAAAGGGAACCTCACAGTCTGTTGGCCACTGTTTCACTGACTTTGCAACATGCGCAGGGGCAGAATCTTGCATAAATACTCTTGCCTTGGTTTTATCAAAAGAGTCACTTAAAACATCACATAAGAGCTCCAAATAATTGTTCTGGTTCACTTTTTCATTTGCAGGTAGAATTACCAACCTACCAACACCATAATATGTAAAGCAGCCCCAAGCCATGAGTGAGGCTGGGTATTTAACAAACTTGGAAGTGTACTTAGGATCCAGGGGGTCACTGCCTGGTTTGCGGTACACTCGTGATGAAGGGGTACCAGTGACAGTAAATGTTGACTCATCACTCCAAAGCACAGTTTTCCATTGCTCCTCACTCCAGGCAAGATATTTCTTACAAAAATTTACTCTCTTTTTCTTCTGAAGTGCAGTTAGCAGTGGTTTTTTACGAGCACAAAAACTCCTGTAGCCCAGATCGTCATGCAACAGCTGCTGCACACTTCTGACAGACACATCTGCCAGCAACTGTGGGTTCTTTTCTTTTAAATCCCGTGCTGTTAGCCTTGGATACTTGCTAACTTGCTTTGAGATCAGCTGACGGGTCTTGAAGGTTGTCTTACGAGGTCTCCCAGGCTTGGGAAGTGGAGTGGGAGGAATGGCCTCCCCACTGTCCTTGAACTGCTTCACCAATCTCTGCACTGTCCTCAGTCTAACACCATCTGATTTGCAATAAATGGGAGTTTGTGGCCAGCTTTGTATAAAGTAATCACTTCCACACATTTGTCCTTGCTTGTGGTTACTTTAGGCATGATGAGAATGTGGTAGGTAACCAAATAACTGTGTTATTTGAGTCAAAACATGCCCTCGTGGTGCATCACACACAGAGACAATCCTCCTCCTGTGGCTGCCCAAACATTACTGAGCCTGCTCCTGTGGTGCCAAACCTATCAAGCAGGGTTGCCAGTTCCCGCTGAAAAAGCGTTAGCTCATTTCGCATCACAGGGGAGGGTAGTATTGACCCTACTTCACTTAACGCGAAAAAGAATGATGTCGGCAAAAAAACGTCAATACTTTCCGCGCCTACTGTATGTCACCTTATTCAAGGGTCAATGTACTGTGACACAATCAACTGTCTAACACTGAACATCCAAGCTCCTCATTACCTTGTATAGTCCATGAGTTCATAGGATGTGAAGGTGCTGATGGTGTCAAGGAAGAGGTTGGCAGCTTTCTTGAAGTCCCTGACAGCCATACTGTAAACACCCTCGTACACTTTTAGTCGGTTACGACGATCCCAGTCACCACCCTCCTCAATCAGGCTGTGAAAGGAAGGACCAGTTAATCTGAAAACAAGTTTCAGAGATAAACAATCACACTGACTACCTTGAAGAAACTTAATTCTCTGTCATTTGTTTTCATCTGAATAGGCTTTACAGTATTTACTTAATTACTTTTTATTTTTTAAGCATTACTACAAGATCAGTGCTGGGGTGAAACATGATAGGGTTATAAGAGGTAAAAACTCGAGTCATGGAGAGAGGGATAAATGTTGCTAATACATGGTAAATGTTGGAATATCAACAGTCTGGTGAATGCATATGATGTATACTGCATTGTGTTGCTTGCAAATAGTGGACAAGAGCTTGGTACACTGGTGCATAATTTTGTGGACGTCTCTGAGCATCATGACTTGATAGTACGGTAATTGTAAAAAAGAGTGAAGTGATGACTGCTGAGTGATGTTTGGTCGAATGGAGACAGATCTGGAATTGGTAACAGTTTAAGTACCTGGGTGAAGAGACAGAAAAGAAGGATAAATGCAAAGGAAATAGCAATCTGAGTGGCAGTGGGAAAAAAAGTAGCTGGTGCTATGTAGGCTCTGATAAGAAACAGAGGTTTGAGTGTGGCAGCTGCAAGATGACTGCATGAAGGAATTTTGGTGCCAAGATTAGCATAAGGGTGTGAGACTGGTCATCATCACCATCTTCAATGATCTGCTCCCTCTTGGGAACCCCTGGATGGGATGGCTGTGACAAAAGTGTTCCGACAACCATATCCTTGTACATCTTTCTCACTCTCACACTCCTCTTCCTCTTCATACTTTCTGCAGTGTATTCATCCACTCTCTTCTTCCACACCATATAAGGTCTGCTTCTACCAACATTGCCCTCTACCTCACTTTCACACACTTTGGCACCATATCTATGAGCATTCTTTGTGATTCCCTTCTTGACAACTTTCCACACTTCCTCTGGCCCTATATGTTTTTTCCCATTTAGTTCCACACTCAAATTCTCTTCTATTTGTCTCAACTTAAATCTTTTAGCAACTTCCACTTTCTCCAGGGTCTCTAACCTAATCCTCTCTTCCAGTACCAGTTCCTTATTCCTGTCTCATTGCTCACTTCACCACCTCCCTAAGGACTCTGTCAAGGCCTTCTCCAAATCAACAGAAACAAAGCACAGTTTCCTTTTCTTTCTTATATATTTTTTCTGTACATGAATTATGGCAAAAATGCTAAAGCAATAAAAACCCAGATGGATGGATGTAAGAGCACTTGCAAGATGGCACTTCAAAATGATACTTTAAAATTATTTACCAGAGATGACAGGCAAGAATCACATCACAGTTTCCCTAAGCAAAACACACCTTTTAGCTTTGTCGAGGTTGCGTGTGATAAGGGAATGATCGAGATAGAACAAGCCGAGGCGGATGTTGTGGAAGACCAGGTCAAGTCGCTGGCCCAGGGATACTGTCTTGTCATATGTCTTAGCAAATGCCTTGATTGCTTCTTCCTGGAAGAGAAATGGATTATATATGTTACAAGTTTCAGGGCCATATACATGTATAGGGTATAATTTACATTTGCATGAGTACAGGACAGTATGGGACCAATAAATATGCTAATGTTTGCTTTGCTGGTACTGTATATATAACCACATTCCTGTACAGTATATAACTGACAGAAGTGCAATGAATACATTATTATGGTTGCATATAACTTCACTCGATGTAATGCTGCTCACGGCTGTCTGCCCTTTCTTGTCCTCCATTCTTCTTTACTTCCATCCTCTTTTGTCTTTTTTCCTTCATTCTTTCCTCATCCCTCTGCCTATGGGTGACTCTACACTAAGTGACAAGCCAAATGGTTTCCTGTACACCACGAACCCATTTACTATGCTGGGCGGTAACTATATAACAAAAGTTTTGGCGAATGGTGGTTTAGTGGGTAACTGAGGTGCTCCAGTCGAATTGAGCCTGTGTGTTTATATCCAAGAGGTGGTTGGAGTTTGTTGCTCACATACTGCCACTCAGGGATGAGTTAGGCTGGTCACTCTCATCTTAAATGTCAGGACCAAATTGCATAGCCCCGGGCTCCTATGCTCCTCATGGGGCAATGTAGGATTGGATGATGATGATACAATTTCAATCTTTTCTCATCTCCATGAACTAGCTACCAGTACAGAATATTTTGCTTATACTCCAAGCTGGGAATGCATTCACAATTTAAAAGAATTAAGAGGAAACAATGAAGGAAAGAAAGACAGAAGAGGTGACATTACATTCCCTCTTCTCTCTTTCCATCCTTCATTCTTTCCTCTTCTTTCTGCCTATGGGTAATTCTACACTGAGTGACAAACCAAGTGGTTTCCTGTACACCAGGAAGCCATTTACTATGCTGCATGGTAACCATATCCCCAAATTATGGCACCTTGTGGTTTAGTGGGTAATTGAGGCGCTCCAATCGGATTGAGCCGGTGTAGGTTTATATCCATAGGGTGGCTGGGGTTTACTGCTCACATAATGCCACTCAGAGATGAGTGAGGCTGGTCACTCTCATCTTAAACGTCAGGACCAACTTGCCTAACCCCAGGCTCCTATGATCCACATGGGGCAACATAGGATGATGGATGGATGGATGCAATGTAATGGTGTTATGGTTCATTTTCTATTGTTCCTGGGTGGATTTCAATGACTGTCAAACTGTAACTCAGCTCTGTCAAATACATGGACTGGACTTGGAGTGATCTCTTACAATTATTTTCCAACAAAACACCTCAGTCATATACTGTAATGGTTTCAACCATATTACCTACCATACATAACAGTACTCATAAATTCATAATGGATGCATTTTCAATATCTATATAATGTCCTTCAGTGTATCAAAATATGGTTAGAAATACTGGAATAAATATTAATAAAGAATAAAAAATAAATTAATGATTTTTCTCAGTACAAATAAGCCTCACAGGTGATTTGGCAAACCCTGAAAAACAGTAGTGGTGACTATACTAGCAAGTGCATCTCTACTAGAAGCACAGTACCACAACCCACCTTGTCACCAATACGAGATAAGTATTCAGCTTTTTTCAAGTTAGCCTCCCTTATTTCTGTCTCCCCCATAGACTTCTCAGCCTCCTCGATGGCCTCATTCATTGTGCGCAGCTCACTCTCATTCTCTTTTTTCATACGGTCCAAAAGCCGGGAGTCCATTGTCCATCCTAAGTCACGGCAGCACTCCTCATAGAAAGGTGCCATATCTGAAATAAACTACTATAGTTAGTTTGTTTTTAATAATCTGTACTGGGCCACTCCCACAGCTTCAATACTATGTCATGGTTGCATGAAATTTGATGGTAGGAATGAGTCTCTTTGTTTGGTTTGCTTTTACCTGATAGAACTTGGCAACTCCTACAATTTTAGTACCTGTACTAAGATGTGGTTGCATGAAATTCAAAGAGATTTAGCTATGAAGCAGAAATGAACATCCTTGGTTACCAGCGACATCAACCGTCCTATCTGCCTACATTTAGCCATTGACTGAGCTCAAAAGGGTCAGTTTAGAGTAAGTCCAAATGCATTATAATGTGCCTAATAGTGAACTTTACTGAGCTGACACTTCTGCCCATTAGGGATGTGCCTGAATCCCAAGTTGCCTTAGAAATGGGGGCACTGTATATTATTACTATCATCATCATCATCAATACCGGTAGGTGGCGACCATCATCCACTCACTTGATGTAGTGCTGCCTACTTCTTCCTTACCCTTTATTATAATTTTTCTGTGCCTGCCCTCCTCTTCTCCTGTTTCTCCCATCTTTCCTGTCACTTCTTATTGTTTTTCTTTCCCTTACAGGTGGCTTTACATTGAGTGACAAGCCAAATGGTTTCCTGTAAGCCAAGAAACCATTTACAATGCTGGGTGGTAACCATACAACAAAACCATATGTGCTCCCTACGTATCAACAAGTGGGTTGGTGGAGGGTTAGTGCTCCTCCCCGTAAAACAAATAACTCAAGTCAAATGGCCACCCCTTACAGGATTATGGCGTCAGGCAATAGATAGATAGATAGACAGATCATTACCAGTATTTTTATTATTATTCCTCTTCTGTCTTTCTTTCCTTCATTCTTTCCTCGTCCTTCAGCCTACGGGTGACTTTACACTCCCTCTTCTGTCTTTCTTTCCTTCATTCCTTCCTCTTCTTTCTGCCTGTGGTTGACTCTACTCTGAGTGACAAGCCAAATGGTTTCCTATACACAAGGAAACCATTTACTATGCTGGGTGGTAACCATATAACCAAATTTTGGCACCTGGTGGTTTTGTGGGTAATTAAGGCACTCCAATCGGATTGAGCCAGTGAAGGTTTATATCCAAGGGATGGTTGAGGTTCACTGCTCACGTAATGCCACTCAGGGATGTGTGAGGCTGGTTACTCTTATCTTAAATGTCAGGACCAACTTGCCTAGCCCTGGGCTCCTATGCTCCTAATGGGGCAATGTAGGATTGGATGAATGAATGAATGATTATTATTACAACAGAGGGTGTTAAGGTAGTGCATGAAGAGTGCAAATATTCCAAAGTTAATGCTATGTAACCCTGACGTATCCAGACTACCGATAAAGAAGGATCAAAGAAAAGGGAAAGCGAAATATGAAAATTCAGCACAGTTATTACATCAACATGACATACAAACCCCTGCAAGGAGGGTAACATGCCTTCAAATAACATCTATCTATAGCCAGACGCCCTAATCCTACAAAGGGTGGCCGCAGACAAAACGTCTCCAAGTCGCTCTGTCACCCACCATTTGCCTAATCTCCCCCCAGCTCACTCCCCCCCTCCCTCATATACCTCTCAACTCCATCCCTCCACCTCATCCTCGGCCTTCCCCTCCCTCCATCCCACCTGTATACACCCTCTTAGTCAGTCTTTCATTCTCCATTCTCTCCACATGTCCAGATAACATAAAGAATACAAAACGGGGGGTTGTCAAGTCATAGATGTGTTCTAAAATACCACAACTTTCTCCAGAGAATTGGTACTGTTAACTAGGGAAAACTGACAGATCTCCTATATAGGTAACAATGGATCTTCAATGAGTATTTTTCTGTAATTTACCTGAATTAAAAAAAAAAAAAAAAGGGACATCCAATTAAGCAATACAGCTGTATAGACAGCACTGAAACTTCAACATGCAATTTTTCTGTAGCTAATTTACTTGACCTTAATAGGAAACAGGAACATAAAACAGGAAGCATACTATAACTTAAACTTTTCAATCTTTTAATTTTTTTATGGTGCTACCTTCAGATAACTCTATTCAACTTAGAAAAGACTTCTTGAAAAAATTACCAGGGGCTGAATCTAAATTCTCTAGTTAAAAAAAAAAAACCTCAAGTTACATACAACTGATTGGAGATTTACATGAGTACTATAAAAGTAAAAGATTAATAAGGATTAACTGTACAATGCATGGCTTCACCAAAACTGTATTCAAATAATGTTTACACATTCTGAAGAGATGAAAGGAAGGTTGGGACTGAAGTGTAACTGGTATTATGATCAGGAGGAGTAGAATGAGATGGTCTGGGCATGTTGAAAGGATGGAGGATGACAATTGGATGTGGAAGGTGAGAAGTACACTGGGAGTAGGCTGCAAAAGGCAGACCCAAAAAGACCTGGGATGAGGTCATAATGTGACCTCAGGGTAAAGGGACTGAATTGGGAGGCTGCCAAGGATCGAGACGCATAAGGCCGCTGTTAGATGACCAAGGCTGACACATGCAAGCATGATGGAGCCTTTATAAATGAAACGATACTCACTGTCTTTCTCAATAGCCTGCATGAGCTCCTCCTTGATCTTGGCATCATTTTTGAAGTCATCCAGTGTCAGTTTGAACTTAAGCTGGGCCAGGTTCAGGTCGGGGTTCTTCTCCAGACCCTGCTCTTCTAGGTTCTCAGCCGGCATGATGCTCTAGCTTAGTGAGTCTCTTGGTTTGACCTCGTATGTAACTCTGTAAGTACCCAGAAAATTGGTTAGCTACTAAAATTTAATAACAACAAACGTGTTTTGTACAGTATAATGGACTGTATATGGAACTTAACAAAGTAACATTTTCAGCCCAAAATGGTCGAGAAGTGAAAATCAACTATTAAGGACAAATTCCAAACTGCTGCTGATCAACCTGTCTGTCTGGCCGAGCAGACCCATTAACTGCAGACATGCAATCTCCCCTGCAGAGCAGCCACATGCACTGAACTGATGTTCCCTTGTGGCTGACAGTGCCTTGCTATGTGGGGAAAATTCTAGAATTTTGGCTCCTAGATGATCTCTGCATTTACAGTGGTCCACCCAGTGAACCGGGGCACCACAGCAGGCTCCACGCCACCCTGTTACAGTAGCTGGTAATGGTTGCCATCCAGAGTTGTAAATGGTTTCCTTGATTCTGGGAAACCATTAGGTTCATCACTCAGTGTATAACCATGTAAAATGGAAAGAATAGTAAATAAAAGTGGCAAAAGGAAAGGAAAAAATAAGAGGACAGGAGGGCAGACAAAGAGACGGAGTGATAAGGGTGCAGGAAGAAGCAGGCAGCACTAGGTCATGTGAGTGGATGGTGGTTGCCACCAACTACCACCTATAAATTCTGAGTACCATAGTATGGTTTAACACAATTACTACAAATTATTAATTCTCTACCAAACGGGCAAGCCTTTCTATATTTTCTACTGAAATGCACCTTTCACAGGTTAGCCTACTTGTTATTTTTCCTGGATTACCGTACTACAGCTACTGGGCATTTTTGTAAACTTACCTCTGAAAGCTATAAATGACTTTTTCCTGCCAGCTTCAGCTGGAGGGTGGGAGAGAGCCTTCTTCTTTGCTAACCTTGTCTTATACTAGGTGTTTAGTCACTCATGTAGGAGCTGCCTAGCATGAGCCAACTGGCCTACTGCAGTTATCCTCTTCTTATGAGGAACAGAAAATATACGCAGTGAGTTCCCTCCAGAACCGGGGTATTATCTTGACGGGAAATAGTCTACCGTTTGGGAACCTCATAGCTCTTCCAATAAGGTACTACAGTACTAGCTTTGAAACTTGCATGACTAAGTTATTTCCTTATTCCTTGTTGACACTCTTCTTTCGTTGAGATATATAACTACTCATGGTTAAGTATTTGGATTTATTTTAACACCTTACCTTCTTTGTCTCGAAGGCCAAGAAGATCAACAGTAACAATAAGCAATCACGTCCGGGTGAAATGACTGGAAGGGTGCCTGTTTATCAACAACTCTCAGACCCTCGACTTCACTTTGCACTCTACATAAATTTAGGTGTAGATTTAGGTTTTATGGTCGCCCATTTTTTTTAAGTAATGCATTTAGGAAACTGAAATACTTTTCAGTTATTTATAATGATTAAACATCTTCGTAACATTGTAATTGTAAATGTGCAACGAGACGTTTTGTCGCCATCTTTCCACACCAATGTAGGTACAGTATACCATACAGTGTCTGAAGCACCCTGCAGTATGTGGGTGAAGAAAACATACTTGTATAATCTTCAGTAGCTAATTTAATACTGAAATGATAAATATAGTCCAGTGATTGATTAAAAGTAATTATAGTTATAAATATATTAACGAGCAACGTAATATGGCGATTACAATGTTTCATAATGGAAATTATTACATCTAGAACAGTAATTTAATTAAAAAAGAAGATGCACAGTGTTATCAACTACGATTTTATTATTTTCTTATGATTTGTTTAAAGGTAACATCTTAGTTGAGTAAAATTAGCTGTATTATACCTTAAACTGCAAGAAAGAAGTGTTACGTAAGTGTTTACGGATATGTGCTGCTGGTTTTTCGTGGGTACGATAATTACCAATCTGAATTTCGTTTGACCCTTGTTTTATCTTAATGTTGAAGTAATGTTTTCGTATATATAATTATTCAGCTACTTTTATTGTTATAATCTTTATATGAATTAGTCGGAAAAACATTAGATAAGTATACACGTGTAGGTACCAAATAATTTAAGACTTAGCACAGGAGGAAGGGGGGGGGGAAGGAATGCATAAAAGCCAAGGTAGATTTGTCTTTTTGCCATGCATAACATAACTCTCCTACTAATTTGATAATATTAAAGTATGCGTTGTCAAGTAGGTATAAAAATATGATGACTAGATTAAATCTAGGACGATAACTTCAAGTTTGATGTACGATAGTGTGAGTAATGTGTTTAGTGGAAGTGGGAGCAGTAGCCAATATGTGATGGGAAAGTCTCCTAATATTACCCATACGTCACTGTACTACCTCCTCCTCTCTATGCTTCACGTTTCTTACCACCAGAGGTAACGATGAGCGAGATGTATGCCCCGGAATGTGGTAGATCATTGGTACTGAATTGTTCAGAGTATGGATCTGTCACTATGGTGGGACCGCTCCATGTAGAAAATGTATTATATATTGAGGGTCAGTTTTCCTTGGAGGCGTAAAGGTTAATCAGATCACTGGATAATTTCATGTGTACTTTAACCTGATGTATAGTAATATGAGTAAAGAACATGGAGGAATGAGTAACCCAGTACCAAGCGTACATCATGATTGTAACTTAGAACAATGGTGCTAAGTTGCTTTATGGTACGACAGTAATGTATAAGCCTTCTTACAACCTTTGGTTTCCCTCAGCAGAATTAAATCATGTGATGTTAGGGTAAATGAATTAAATGGTAAATTTACAGAACACCTCTGTAACAGTGGTTTTGCCATTTTTGGATGATGTTTTTGTATTCATGCCTTAATAAGGAGGCCTAACTGATATGCTAGAGGGACTTTTTGTTTTGAAATGTTGGGTTTGGATTCACTAACTTGTTTGTAAGCTGAGGCACCTAACTTGGCGTAAACTCAGTACCTCAGATTATGCACTTGGGCACCATAACACACACAACAGTTTGGTATTCACTGCCAATTTTTATCAGTTCATTTCCCAGCTTGTAAATTGTGCCTGCCATAATTATATATGCTGCATCAGCTGATATTAGAATTTCTGCTTGGTCAGTGTCAGAGGCTCAGGTAAGTGGATCTTTAACAAAATCAACCAATCATGGAGCTTTTCCTCATCAGCTGTTTGGCTCCCTAATGTAAAACAAAGCTGCACTAATACGTGTACAGGGAAAAGCAGAACTGTCACATCATATATTTAAGCCAGTGTTAACATGCCGAGGGAAAGAATACTCCCAGTCTTACACACCCCACCAAGAGACTTCCCAGTTTTCCAGTGACTAATAAACTGCCACCACACTAAGGATTTTTTCTGGAGGGGAAGGGGGAGGGGGAGGAAGTTACCAATCATGTTCATTCTCTTTTGGTGCCTTGATGGGAATATAGGTCTCATCAGTATCTCCAGTTACCCTAAGAATTCTATTTATTTGAGAAATTCTTGGCTCTCTATTATTTACCTGTTGCACCATTTAGGATTCGTATTTTCTGGCTTTTTCATATAGCACTTAATGAACTTGGATGATTACTCTGCTAACAGTTGACTGGCTTGATACAGTACTGTGCTGTGGAATCAGTAACAACCAACCAAAACTGACCAACCAGACCTACATAACCTACCCTAACATAATTGAACCAGACAAAACCTAATTTTAATGTAAATGCCTTAACGAGCAGATGCCCAGACCTAATGTAACCAGACTTGACAGCCTTATTTTAACTTGGATGCCATAGCAGAGGGAGGTAACATAACCTGATTTTATCCTGAATGCCATAACAGAGGGAAATAACCTAACCAGACCTGACAGGCTAATTTAATGTGGAACAATAACAGTGGGAAATAAACTAACCTATACCTAAATACCTAAAAAAAAAATACCTAACCAGACCTGACAACCTTATTTTAATGTAGGCCTACGATAGATGCCGTACAGGTGGAGGTAGGCCTACTCTACCAAAACCCAACCTAACGACACTTGACTTTACCAAATTTTATCATAGACGCCATAACCCGAGGGGCATAACAACCTGACCTAACTCATTATTAACAAACATGCCATACAAATGGAGATAACCTATTTTAACGTGACAGCCTAATTTTAACATCAATGCCAAAACAGTGGGAGAAAAGAGCTAGAGAATTCCCCCTCCCTCCTCTTTATGTACTCAGTATATGAAAATGCTTTTGTAACAGATATTTGTAGAAGAGAAATTGCTTAGAGTTGGTTAAAGTAAGTGATGAGCATGTTAATTTCATCGTCAGTTAGCCGAGTGTAATAATAATCTATCTATTTATTTGTTGCGAGATGCCTTAATCCTGTAAGGGGTGGCCACAAACAAATCACCTCCATGTCACTCTGTTTCCTGCCATTGCACTGCCCTGCTCCCAGCTCTCACACCCCTTTCTCATATACTGTACCTCTCCACTCCATCCCACCATCTCATCCTTGGCCTCCCCCTCCCTCTCCCCACCTCCACCTCACTTATATACACTCTCCTCATCAGTCTCTCACTCTCCATCCTCTCCACATGGCCAAACCACCTTTATGTGTGTGTAATAATAATAATAATAATAATAATAATAATAATATAAAAAAAAGAACATTGCTCGAGCAACCTGAAACTTCCCCATGCGCTACCTCTTTTGTTGCACTTCCCTGTTACTTTATGAATGACTGAATATTCTCAGAACTTCGTATCCTACAAAAAACAGTCCTGGGACATCTTTCATTATTGCAGAGGTTCCATCAATGCTTTAATAATACTGATCTGAGTGGAAGAGGGGAGGATGCCATTGGCAGGCCAAGGGGTCACATAAATGATAAACAAATTGTTTCTGTTTTGTGGCATAGGTTAAGGTATTTCTTCCTTGTGCTTGTGATGCCAGATTCAGTATTACTGCAAGATGGCTGCCCCCATGCTCAGTGAATGACTATACAGTATCTACCTCAGTATTGTACCTTAAGGCAATGCTAGGGGATCCAGTGCCTTAAATATTCTGTGAATCTCCCCCTCCCTGTACTTTCCATCCCATTCTGTCAAATATTTGAGGAGGACAAGGATGCTTTATGTTTGGGGAATAGCCTGTATGTTGCCATTTTCTGCTTAGTGAAGTATATACAGTCTTTATAAACCACTCTTCTGCATTAGCTAGGTGTAAGGGCAAATGGTTTAGGTTAAGCAACAGAAAGACCTAACCATTTCATTTCTTATTCTTCCAGGATGTTTTCTATATTTTTCAAAATAATTTTTTTGGTTGTAAATGATTGCCCCGTCGAGGTAGGCTATAGGCTACTGGCAATTTCCTTGCTGGTTTTATTTTTTATGCCCAGTGCATGTTTTGTTTCTCAAGTGTAATGGTGGATACTTACTAAAACATACACAAATATGCCATAATTTGTTTACTAATGTGTTTCAGCGGGTTAGGATTGTTTGACTGACACACATTTATAGTTTTTATCTGTGGTGCTGTAAGTTAGGTGAAGTAAAGGTAGACTAGGTTGCAGTAGATTAAGTTAGATTAGGTTAAAACCTAACCAAATCTAAAGAGGTTAAAACATGATTAGCTAATACAGATTGCAATGTCGTACCATGCTTAGAGGAAGAACATGGCGTCCATATCATACAGTACTGTAATGCCCATATCCTGACACCACTGCCTTTGGAAATCATTGATCTTTCCCATAGGTCAGTTGGTATGATAATCAGTAAGAAGGAATAGAAGGTTACAGTTTTACATTCAGTATAATTATAAAATACCGGATATAATTTTTCACTGATTCAGCTAACAGATTTTGCCCATTTTTTGCCCAGGGAGAACATGGTTTTAGCCCCATCAATCAGTCCACATATTTTCTAGTTTGACTGTTGCTTCTTTAAGAGGTCTTCCCAAAGTTGTCTGTTGATTGCTACATCATTAGATTCAGGGGCGGGGGGGGTAAGCCTAGTGGTATAGTTTTCTGGCATCAGTTGATAAATGATACAGAACTTATATATGACATTTCCAGTGACTGTTTCACAATTTGCTCTGCTCTTATTGTTTTCAGACAGTACCTGTATCAGAAAGCCAGAAAGCTTGACCGACAGTAATAATACTGTACTGTATCTGGCCAAATACCAAATACTGTACGTAGTAAAAATTAATCTTTGATCGGATAATATGGTGCACCCTTAATCTTCTGTTTTACTTATGTTGCTTAGATTTGGGTATCCCATTACTGTATACTGCAAACAGTGTGTGTTTATAACTACTGTACTGTTTACTGATAAAATAACTATCTTTGTTTTTTTGCAGGTGGTGTTAGCACGTCAAGATGTTCGGACTGGGTAACTATGACTACAAGTATCGCTCTGAGTGCAGCTCCATTGCATCATTCTCCTCTGACAATGGCTCCAAGAAGCGTCGTGGCTCCTTCATGTGAGTTGTTGAGTGAGGAGGCTCCTGGACATCGTTACTTGTCCTCCTTACCTCTCCTTGCCATTTTTAATAGCCTTTGCTTATTGAATACAACATTCAATTGAATAACTTTCTAGAATGTAAGTCATCTAGAAAGTAGCCTAAAGTGTGAAGCAGATGTTATATTCTGTATTTGCGATGAATTGAAGCAATTACTATTGTATGTCAACTTCAGTAGTAGCAGTAGGCCGACATACAGTACATTTTTATGAATATGAGTACTGGTTTGAATTTCCATGTCAACCTGCACTGTGCCATTTTTTGTATTAAGAGAATGTCAGTTAAATAGAGTAACTGTTCATAAACAAATTACAGTGGTCATTCCTTTGACTCTTACTGACTGGTAAAAATAACTAAATCTCGCTTTCCCTCCAACAGTGACAGCAACGATGATGACACGGACTCCATCAAGATCCCCAGGACAGGCGGGGAGTGGAGTAAAAGGTGTGTGTATTTATACTCTGTCCGGTTTAATGTCACATAATGTTGCCTTCTCTCCATTTTAAAGGCTGAGCTGTAACAAGAGATCAACAGAGGATTATGGTGCTATGGAAAGCATGTTGAAGTTTAATATCGTCTTGTTTGACCAGTAACCTGTAATGAGAGATCAACATTGGAATTTGGTGCTTGTCGCAGAGAAGTGTTGTGAAGAGGATGTAGTGCCATAGTATTGTTTTAGACTATCATTGAGCTGCAACAAGAGATTAACTCTAGAATATGGTCCTAGTCATGAAGAAGCGCTATGGACATGATGTACAGCCATAGAATTGTTGTACTTTACCTATGGAAAAGGGCTATAAAAAGATTAGAATTTTTTGCAGGCTAAGGTAGACGAACTGTGATAGACAGTCATTCCGGTTCAGATACATCAAGCTCACTTAGCCTATATACTGTACCATATATCTCATGTATTATTGTTAAGAGTAGTTGCAACCCTAAGCTCTTCTGACCATAAACGTGGTGGACTGCAGGCCAAAGTTGCCCATCTTCTGCAGTTCACCAACCTCCTTTCAAGAGACAGGGAGGGGACTGGGGGACATTTGTTTAACCTAGGGGCTTCACCGGCTGGTCATATTGGTGCCACCACATTAAGGCATCCCTCTTCAGTGCCATCACTCCCAGGAATCTGCATAAGTTGTTTGTAGCTGGCTGCAGTTTTGTCAGATATCTGTCACACTGAGCAGTGTCTGGAAAAGAAAAGTAGGTGTTAGTGTACTGTACCATAATCCGTCCTAAAGTTGCCTTCTCTCCACTTTGAATATTGAACTACAACCTTTGCTAGAATATGGTGCAATTCAAAGAGATATTGTGTCCTAGTATTGTCTTGTTATTCCATTGAGCTGTGGCAAATTAGCTGCAAGATGACAAAATATCTGTCAAGTAAAGATGATGAAATACTGGGAGGTTGAAGTTATCGGTATTGCACTATAATTGAACTCAGTTTTATTTAATGGTTTCCTGATTCTCAGGTTGGATGATTTGTGGGACTGGATGTCTGTCTATCAGAACAGGTAGTCCATCATGTAGCATATTTATAATATGGTACTAGAATTTAGCTGATTACCTACATACTAAGCCACTTTTCAGCAGTTAAAAAGCTTACACAGCATTTTATTCATATTGCAGCAAAAGAAAAGTCAATAAAGCAATCAGTGGTAAGGTTTTAAGCTGATATTTGGTGCCTTACGTTGAGCTATGTTTACTTATACTGGAAATGTCTCACTTAACTTGTTTGCTGTAACAGATGTCTGCCTTAAAGGGATCCACCTGAAAAGGGTTTTACTGTATTGAAATATATGCTGATACAGGGCATCTGGAAGAGTTCTAGAAAAATTTTGGAAATCTGAGACATAATTTTCATTAATTGTTGTGGTGCTAGACAAAAGCATGCCGTAAGTAGTGCACAGAGGTACATGAATGGTTGTTAGTGATACTTAGTAAGTGTATAAAACCAGTAATGGTAGCTAAACATTGTGTACAATGGAGTATGTTTGATAAAATAGGAGAAATTCTGGTGCCCTTAAGGTGTCTGATAAAAGTAAACTTTGATAAGGTGAGTTTTTATTATATGCAGTATAGTGTATATTTATATATCTTTGTTAAGTTAGTGTCTCATACTTTTAATAATAGACTGAGTCGCTATCTTCACTTTATATCATAAACCCTTGTTTAACAAAAATAGAGGCATGATTGTACTGGTAGGTACGACTGTGAGTATGCTTAACCAGTTATTGATAGATCTTTCACATTCCCGGTTCTAATAAAGAGAGCAGAATCAGTTGAATCATTTTAGTGAGCTTTTTCATCCAGAGTTTATCAGCTGATACCAACTGTGCCATTCGTTAATTTTTTTCTGTAGTGGTAAATCCATTCTTTGATCTATTTTTTAATGTTTCTTTTGCAAAAATGATGTAGTTCTTTCAATGAGTGTTATTATTTAGCCTGCCACTGTGTTGTACAGTGTAGAGAAGCTACTCTGTGTTCTATGGAAAAATAAAATGCTAGGATCAGAAAAACATACAGTAGCATTGTGCTGAAATAGGCTTGATGCTGTATGAAAAATTTCTCATCCTCAGTTTCCTGTCCACAAACAGACAGAACCACAGTGAGATTGAGAAACGGCGGCGTGACAAGATGAACACCTACCTCATGGAGCTGAGCAGCATTATTCCCGTGTGCACTTCGCGCAAGCTTGACAAGTTAACTGTCTTGCGTATGGCAGTACAACACATGAAGATGCTGCGCGGCTCACTAAACTCCTACACTGAGGGTCACTACAAACCTGCCTTTCTCTCGGATGATGAGCTCAAGAATCTCATATTGCAGGTGAATAATGAATGATGTCAGTAGTTTGTTTAGGGTGGTTGTTGTTGCTGTTATACACATTTTCAATTACTGTACACACCTCAGTCAGTCATCAGGAACAACACACTCATGCATAATAGAATTCGTCAGCTCAATAACAAAACCCATCCCTATACATCAGGCATCCTTTAGCATTTCGGCAGCCAACCCAGGGACTCCCCCCCCTCCCCCCCTAACCACATTCAGTTGACTTCTCTGCCCATGATTCCAATATCAACCATAGGCAAAGGGCCAAACATCCTATCCAACATCTCCAAACCTTCCTTGCTTAGCAATTGTATGTAGTGTTCTCTCCAAGCATCCTTAATATCATCACAATACACCATTACCCTTTCTTCTTGATTGTCTGTTAATAGCAGGAATTAATTAGATATTATCTGATTGAAAGGTTCAAGATGTTGGAAATGAAAGAGCACCTCCCTTGAACATGTGCTGCTTCCATCACTCTAGTACAGTATGAGAATGGAGATTGAATATTAAATCTCATAAGGTTACGGTACAGACAGTAGAAATAAAAATTTTTAGGCCAACTTCAGGCATAAAAATAATGGTTTGTATAGTTTATCTGTGATAGTTTTGTTAAAAAATTTTAACACTTCCGGGATTTTACCTCTCAAA
>JAGKTI010001286.1:65250-90630 GCA_018397915.1 Birgus latro | reverse complement strand
GCAACTTCCGTGCTCCATTGCACAGGCCAGGATGGGTCGAAGAATCTCAATATTGCACTGCCAGGTGCATCTGATGTTCCTCCTCAATTTGGCAGGGGGGGGGAAGATTTTCGAAAACTCGAAAAATCGTCCACGTGGTCGGCCTGTGGGTCCCTACCAATTCCAGAAGCTTGGTCATGGAGGGGTTAAAATGATGAATAAATTCATCAGCAGAATCTGTAAGGTTGTATTTGAAATGATGCCAAAAAACATTATCGGAATCTCAAAGGGTTAAGATACGTTTATTATCTGTCATATCACTGCCCCTCTTGTAGGGTATATTGCTTCAGTACCATGTCACTGAACAGAAAGTGATGGAAGTTGGCAGACTGACACCATTTTGGCCATTTAATGAAGCAGAATAGTTATACTGTACTTCAGGAATATGTTCATATCTACATTGAATGGCTATGTGAGTGAACAGTGCCATAGGGACCATGTATTTCCCCATGTCTTCTGTTCCAAAGAACCGCTCAGGTTCACTATCCATTACTAATTGTTTGAACTAAGTACCTAGGAGTCCAGCAGCAACCTGTTTGTCAATTCATGGGTTCATGAATAATTCCAGTTGTTGGGATGGGTTTGTGCATTATAGGTACCTCAAAATGGGTGCAGAAGGTGAGGTCTGCCATGTAAATTCCACTCATGAATGGTGTAAGGGACTCTTTTCAGGTGCTGTCTACTGTTCCTCATAAAGCCAGGAGTTTAATGGAGGGTGACTTGCTGCTGGTTGATGTATGGAGTAGTTCAGAATGGCATCACATAGATGTAGTTCGCTGATCCTTGTGGCTGTGACAATTTAGTTCCTTGTGACTGACAATTTAGTGTGGTCTGATTGTCATTGGAGGGTCCAATTTCTTTGATATGCTGTTGATTGTGGTCAGCGCAGGGGAGACTTTTTACATTAAAGAAGTCAAACATAGCCTTAAGTAACCTCTTGTAAAGGAGAGACCATTCCTAAGTTTTAAAAAATCATCCGGAGATATCAAGAATAAAATTTAGAAATATGTAATCAGAATGAAGTAGTTGAAGTGAGGTGACAGGGTGTTTTCCAGAACACCGTCTAAAGGAGAGGCAGGAATAATGTCACTGTCTATATCCCCGACGCCCTAATCCCACAAAGGGTGGCCGCAGACAAAACACCTCCAAGTCGCCCTGTCATCCGTCATTTGACTGCCCTCCCCCCCAACCCCAACTCACTCCCTCCTCCCTCAAATACCTCTCAACTCCATTCCTCCACCTCATCCTCGGTCTCCCCCTCCCTCTCCCTACCTCCACTTCACCTAAATACACTCTTTTAATCAGTCTTTTCATTCTCCATTTTCACAGGAATTAATATAAATAACTGATTGAAGCATTATTAGTGACCTTAGAGAAGGATCACCATGTCTCATATGGCATTATAAAATGGTTGATACTGTTTGGCTGAATATTATGGATTACCATGACAGCAATATGTTTGTTTATGATTACATAGTGTAATGTTGGGTGAAGGTATAGTGTAATGTTGGGTGAAGGTAGAGAGATGTTTTTGAGGCATTCTGTGTTGAGTAATGTAGAGAAATTCTTTGTTCCTTTCCAGTGGGAGACGGTGGGAGTGTCGTATAAGGAAAACTATAGTGTATAGATATGTATATTCAAACAGTGCATTGTAGTGGGGGTGGCAAAAGAAAGTCTTCTAGGAGAGAGTGAGGGCAGCTTTGGAAGAGGGAGACCCTATGTGGAGTGGAAGTAAAACGTGGAACAGAACATTAGCGTGAGAGGAGGAGGAAGAGAATGAATGGAAGCATGAGAGAAGTATATGAGGACGAAGTGGCCTCATAGTTAATTCTAGTACAGGATCCTATGTTTGGGGTTCCCAGGAAGGAGCTAGGTAATGAAGGTGATAATAATCTGTCTATCTATCAATCTGTTGCCAGGCGCCTTAATCTCGTAAGGGGTGACCACAAACAAATCACCTCATGTCGCTCTGTCCCCCTCCATTTCACTGCCCTTCTCCCAGCTCACACCCTCCTCTCTCATACCTCTCCACTCCATCCCTCCATCTCATCCTTGGCCTCCCCCTCCCTCTCCCCCCTCCACCTCACTTACCTACACTCTCCTCGTCAGTCTCTCACTCTCCATCCTCTCCACATGGCCAAACCACCTCAATGTGTTTCTCCTGATGCTTCCTATCACATCCACATCCACACCACAACACTCCTTCACTTCCTCATTTGTCTTCTGTCTCTCCACGTGACTCCACATGCTCCTCTCAGATAACTCATTTCCACTGTTCTCACTCTCGACTTTTGTCCCTCCAACAGGGTCCAAGCTTCACTTCCATACGTTAGAGCTGGTATCACAATACTGTCATGTAGCAGCTTTTTCGCTTCCATGCTCACTTCCCTGTTTCTTATCACTGCTTTCAAGGAAATAATAATGATATGGTAAATGGGAGGCTACTACAGGCATAATATGTTATGGATGTATTATCCTTTCCTCATAGATTTGAGCGGAAGGAATGTGAGTTGCGAGGCTTAGGACGTCATGACCTAACACCAGAGCAGAGAGCTAGGAGTATTGGGGAGAAACCCACAGCAACAGTTGAGGTATGTAGTCGTAGGGATTTGCCGTGTTTTCCTCACTGACCATTTTATTATGTTGTAACCCATGGTTCCATGTTGAAACAGTTACTGTCATCATTGTTGTCATAAACATTAATATAATCCCCCTATACACATTAGGTGGAGATCCAGAGGAGAGCTCTTGTTTTCATTTTGTGACAAATGTCGAAGTGTTATCATAAACATTAATATAATCCAGTTTTCCTCATATACATGGGTTGGAGAGATCCAGAGCAAAGCTCTTGATTTCTTTTGTGATGTAGAGGTTGTCTGCCTGCTGACAACAGAAATGTTGGATGGTGGAATAATCACATTCCATTACCAGTCTAATAATAGGAGGAATAGTGTTGTGATATAACCCATATGTTGTATCTGGTAGGTGGGGGCACTCACCATCCACTCACTCGATGTAGTGCTGCTTTGGGTGTCTGCCCCTTCCTCTCTTCCTTCCTTCCTCTTCTGTCTTTTTTCCTTCATTCCTTCCTCTTCCTTCTGCCTACGAGTGACCTTAAACTCCCTCTTCTGTCTTTCTTTCCTTCACTCTTTCATCTTCCTTCTGTGTATGGGTGACTGCTGTATACTGAGTAACAAACCAAATGGTTTCCTGTACACCAGGAAACCATGTGCTACACCGAGTGGTAACCATATAACCAGATTATGGCACCTGGTGGTTTAGTGGGTAATTAAGGCACTCCAATTGGATTGAACCTGTGTAGGTTTATATCCAAGGGGTGGTTGGGGTTTATTGCTCCCATAATGCTACTCAGGGAAGAGTGATGCTGGTCACTCTCATCTTAAATGTCAGGACCAACTTACCTAGCCCCGGGCTCCTGCGCTCCTCATGGGGCAACATAAGATTGGATGATGGATGGATAGATGGCTTATATAAGAAGGGAGAAGGGAATGCTGGAAAGTTGCCACACTAGAAGGCCCAAGAATACTATGTGCCGTATTGCAGGTGTGGGAGAGGGAGAGGGTTCCTGCTGTCATGGAGCTGGCATAACATTTTGAGGAGAGGAGGATGACNACAGCATGATGAATTGAACAGAAGACATAAGTTAGTCTGTGAGAAGTCCCATATTCAGCCCACTGAATCTTATGCTGACCGAGATTCTCGGATCAAACTGGAGGACACCAAGAGGGTCTCACTGTTTGACTGACGGAGAAAGAAACCAGGGCAAGAACACAAAATGCATCACACTGCTCAGCAGCCAAGTGTGCAGAGAGAGAGGGAGCAAGTGCACCCAGTTCTGTGTTGACTAAAGAGGAGAAGCACCCCACAGCTGACCAAGGTCCAGAGAGAAAGTCAAGAACTTGGTTCCTGCACAGTGGCACAGAAAGTCTGGAAAAACAAAACACTTTGAAACATTAAACAGTACACCCATCACAAACATCAAAACTGCTGTGCACACTTTCGGTACGATTATTCAAAACTCAGACAAAAGACACATCCGTAGGGGCAGCAGAATGAGACGCAACTCCAATTTCACACCAGAAATTCAAGGCTTCATCAGTCAATGCGACATACTACAACACTCACCAACACACATCCGTAGGGGCAACAGAATGAGACACAACTCCAATTTCACACCAGAAATTCAAGGCTTCATCAGTCAGTGCGACACACTACAACACTCACCAACACCCCATACACAAGACACTGTACAACAAATACAAGAACTCAACACTCAAATAAACAATAAAATATCAGAGCAGCAAACGCTAAATTGGAGTAATTATCTCCAAACACTTGAACACAAAACAAACTCCAGCAAACCCTACAAAACACTAAACACCATCACACTCTCCAACAGCAACACTACAGAGTCACACATTCCCATCACAACAACAGACACCGAACCCTCAAACAAACAACAAGCAAACACTCTTATCAATCACTTTTCACACGTCAGTCATCTAAACCCCCATCGCAACAACCGACATGTCATCCAACGCAAGAGACAGTTCCCCACTGACCCAGACTTTGCACGTTTCACATACAACCAGACGAAGCACATTATTAGCAACCTTAAGCACTCATCTGCCCGTGGCCCAGACAACATTAGCAACATACACCTTAAATGCCTTGGACCACAGGGTGTACAAGCACTCACACAACACATCAAACTCCAGTTACTCACACGGCATAATACAGTATCCAACATCTGGAAGCACGGTACTATCGTCACCGTCCCCAAACCCAATAGAGACCCCACGTTACCCTCCTCACACCGCCCCATCACATTCTTCTGCTCCCCCTCCAAAGTCACTGAACGACTGATATTACACTTAGTTACATCTCATATCCCCCTAGCCCCATCACAACATGGTTTTAGGCTGCTACACTCCTCAAACATTCTTCTTACAGACTTTACGCAAAGAGTTTTTGATGGCATCAGTTCAGCTAGTTAACCACACAGAACACTCCTAGTCACAGTACACGTTAGCAAAGCTTTTGATGCCATCGCCCATCACAACCTCACAAACAGAATATTCAATGCAAACATGCACAATCACACAACAAAATGGCTGGCAAACTATTTAGCAGGTAGTTGTGCACATGTAACATTTGCCGATCAGTCATCGAACGTCAGAAACTTCACATACGGCGTCTCCCAAGGATCTGTTTTATCCCCCACACTCTTTTAACCTATACGTGCAAGACTTACCCACACCCCACACACCACAAATACACATAACTTCCTATGTAGATGACATAACACATGTACACACCAAAATGCAAACACAGCCGCACACATCCTCCAACCTTACCTCAACACACTACATGAATGGGTCACCACAAACAGACTCACAAGAGCCCCAGCCAGATCTACAGTGACCCTTCTCACAAACTGGACAGCAGAACATAGTCACATTCCACACCTCACCATAAACAACACTCCCCTACCACACACACACACACACACACACACAAATCCTTGGTGTAACATACGTTACATCAATGTCGTTTAAACATCTAATCATAAACGTTAAAAACAAAATTATCACCAAGACTCAGTGCCCTAAGGTCACTTGCCCATACAACATTAGGACACAAAAAAGGAACCACCACCACAGTATACAAACAATTTATACATTCAGTGATGAATTATGCAAGCTTTGCTTGTGCTTCTAACCTCACTGAAACTCAGTATAACACTCTACAGACCATTCAGAACAAGGCCCTAAAAATAATCACAGGCTGCACAGCTACTACACCTATGGGCAACCCACACCAAGAAACCAAAGTTCTCAAAGTCAAGGATCATGTAGATTCTTTCCGCAGCCTCCACAAACCCACACCATCCACTACGCTACATGGCAGCACATCCACACACATCAAGGAATATCAAAACAACACCCAGCACACGATATCATACACAAATACTGTCATCTCCCCCCTCGCCCGCCTCAGACCAGCTTCCGGAAGCATATCCATACTCAAATCACTCGCCACTCCATTCACTCGTAAGACAACACACAGCTGCATGCACGGCCTCCTGATATCCACCCTTCTGGATCCTACCTCCCTTGTGAGGACAGGGTCCACCTGGCCAAGCTGAGATGTGGGCATCATCCAGCCCTCTTTGAGTTATCAGAAGAGGTTGGATGACTCTGTCACTGATGCCTGTCCAGGATGCAGCACTGCACCCCATACTATTAAGCACATTACTGAAGACTGCATTGCACACAATTGCGTGCACCAACAACACAACATGCACTTCTTGAAAGTTCTGTGGGAAATCACGGTCTCGACCATGGCCTTCCTTAGGGACTTGGGGCTGTTCGGCCAGACTGCATAGAGAACATACACTCCTTGAAAGCTCTGTGGGAAAGCATGGTCTCGACCATGACCTTCCTTAGAGACTTGAGGCTGTTTGGCCAGACTGCTTAGAGAACAACTACTGCTACTACTACCTGGAAAAACACCGAAAAGAAACAGTAACAAAATAAGAAATGAAGAGGCTCCCAGAAAGGAAAATAAAGAAAAAAGTCAGGAGAGGGTGAATTCTGCTGGTTGTGGAGAAAGCATGGGCAGATTTTCCATAGAAAGGAAGGAAGAATCACCAAAAAAAGAAACAATCAGTTCAAAAGGTAGACCAGAGTGATCTTGAATCTTTGGGCAGATAGTCTTACAAGGAAGGTGAATGAAACACATGACAGAATAAACAGAACAAAAGCAATTGCATGCAGAAGATGTGCATAGAAAAGATGTTTTTTAAACTCTGCTGTAATTTTTAACAATGTCTGACATAATCCTGCATAATCTTTAAACATACTTGAGGTTTCATTGTCACAGGATTTATCATGGAAAGATCATAATTACCTTTCACGTAAAATCTGCTTCCATGAAAATAGATGTACTAAACTGACTCCATGCTTCTTTGCCCCTGCACAGTTGTTGACTTTATACATAGGTTTTATTTGCCCTTGTTTTGATTCATTTCATTTGTGAAGATTCCAACGTGCTTGCATGTTTTGGCCTTCATCACCTAATCGAGGCTCTTCATGCTGCTCGATTTCTTGCAGCTTCCCTGTTTAGTCCCATATTTCTGAGGTCACACTCAATGACCTCGTCCCAGGTCTTTTTCGGTCTACCTCTTGCAACCCTACCCCTAACTTTAACAGATCTCACTTTCTGCACCCAGTTATCATCCCCCATCCTCTCCACATCCCCAAACCACCTCAGTGTACAGTCATAAGAAAAAGTATCGTTACCCCCAGGAGTGTTCAATGCGAACCGTATGTTAGCTGAGCTAAGTGGGTGGATCCTTGCTGTTCGCCCCTCCCCTATCTAGTGTTGCCATATCACAATCCCATTACAAGAGTTGGAATAGTGAGCAAGAATGAGCCATATGACGGGGAAATATAGGACGTTTTTGCTTTACCCTGAGTGCTCCGCTGGGATTTATAATGAAACTCGGCACGTTTATTATTTTCCTACAATTCAACACTTATTATCTATACAGTACAACAAATAAATTATTTTTAAGGATATTAAATCTATAGGTGACTTTTTTTTTTAATGATAGTTTTGCAGGGGTGCACGAGTTCACTTGTTTGCTTTAGATGGGTGGTTAAATGCTTCAGATGGATGCTTCAGACATTTACAAGCAGTTTTGGAACCAGGGGGGTGGGTATACAAGCAATGAGACTGAACACTTATTATTATTTTCCTTCTACACAACATTTATTATATGTAGAAAGCAATACATATCATTATTTCATTGAAATTCATTAACTTGGCTTGCATTGGCTGAATTACTATCATACATCTGGCATGGGTGCACATACTCGTTGCCCATTTGCATGTATGTTGCTGACTCTACACCATTGTTATATTTTTAATTAATGAATTCAGTGCTGGATAATAAAACATATTGTCTCTCTGCACAGGGGCCAAAAGATCTAATTAGCTTTTATTACCTCTAGCACAAATTCTAATATCTGTCTCACATAACCAACATTGACGGGTTTGCGGTACAAACTTTCCTGTCCCGTCATTCCACAGCACTTCGTTGTTGTGTCATAGTGCATAGCTCTGAAGGGTAACGATACTCTTTCTTATGGCTGTACCTCTTTGGATCACAACACCAATACTCTCCAGTCCCATCCTACCTCTCAGCTCTTCCATTGTAAACCTAACCTCAGGCCTCACATTCAGGGACGCACTGCACATCCATGTAATTATTGCCATTTCTGTACATTTGAGTCTGCGAAGTCAGTGAATGTACAATGAGGTTGGATGTGGAGGAAATGGAAAATGTGAGTGCATTTAAGTACTTGGGTAGTGTGATGAGTAAGGATGGAAATTTAGAGGGTGAAGTTCTTGAACGGGTACAACAAGGAAGAAAAGTTGCTGGTTCCTTGAAAGCAGTGATAAGAAACAGGGAAGTGAGCATGGAAGTGAAAAAGCTACTACGTGACAGTATTTTGATACCAACTCAAACATATGGAAGTGAATCTTGGACCTTATTTGAGGGAGAGAAGTCAAGAGAATAGTGGAAATGATGTATGTGAGAGGAGCATGTGGGGTCACATGGAGAGACAGAGTGACAAATGAGGAAGTGAAGGAGCATTGTGGTGTGGATGTGGATGTGATAGGAAGTGGTAAGAGAAACACACTGAGGTGGTTTGGCAATGTGGAGAGGATGGAGAGTTAGCGACTGATGAGGAAAGTGTATGTGAGTGAGGTGGAGGGGGGGGGAGAGTGAGGGGGGAGACCTAGGATGAGATGGAGGGATGAAGTGGAGAGGTGTATGAGAGAGGGGGGTATGGGCTGGGAGCAGGGCAATGAAATGGCGTGGGACGGGGTGACATGGATGCGACTTGTTTGTGGCCACCTCTTACGGGATTGAGGCATCTGGCAATAGATAGATAGATTATCCTCTTCCTTTCTTCCAAAGTCTCACTGCCATACTGCATCCTAAAACATGCCGCATACAAAGATTCCTTAGCACAGAGGGAAAGCCCTCTCAATGTAAGGAGAGGCAGCAACACCCTGAACTTCTTCCAACCACACCTCACTCTAGCCACAGAGCTCCAGCCCCACCTCCAGCACTTTACATGTCTCCCTCATACAAAACTCTTCCACACTCTCAAGAGACTCATCAGCAAGTCCAATCATTTCATGCCTGGCAATCTCCACATGCTCTCCCTGACACAGCACACACATGAAATCAGCATTATTTCACAGTCCACCTCTAATACCGTTACATCCCATATGTCCCCACTTATCGCAATCACTGCACAAGATGGAATTACTTCCCATGCCCTTGTGGCAAATTGTACATGGACATTTTCCCTCTTCTTTGACAGTACAACCACAGGCCCTAGATACCATCACTTTTTGTATTATCTACATTTACTCTTAAGCCCATTGGATTGGGCGAATCTGGGCTCTCTGGACATTGCTACTCCTCACCCTGCCCTAGGGTGGGAAAGGAGGTCCGGATGATGATGATGATACTCTTAAGCCCTTGTGCCCCATACCATCTCTCCACTTCCTAAATCTTTCTTCTGCCGCCTTTTCATTCTATGCAATCAACACCAAATCATTGGCATACAACATCTCCCACAGGAGCCCATTTCTGAAGTCATGTGTGAGAGCATCAGGTACCATGATAAACAACAAGAGGCTGAAACTGACCCCTGGTGCACACAACATTCATGGCAAACTCATCACTCAAATCTCCATTCACCCTTACCTGGGTGTGAGCACCCACATACATGGCCATAATGACCCTGTCCAGCCACTCCTCAACCCCAAGCATTCTCATTGCCCATTTCATCACCTCGCTGGTGACTCTGTCAAAGACCTTCTCCAGATCGACAAACAGTTCCCTTTTCATTCCTTTATATTTTTCCTGAAGCTGTCAGACAGTGAATACAGCATCAGTGGTCCCTTTGCCTGACAGAGACCGAAACTCCATCTCATCAATATTCATTCCTTCTCTAATCATACCATCTACATTTCTCTCCATTACCTTCATTATCTGGTCTAAAAGCTTTATGCCTCTATAATTTCCTGTTTCCAGGGCATCGCCCTTCCCCTTGTACACATTTACAATTACACTTCAGCCAGTCATCTAGGGCAACACACTGATATATAATTGTATTTATCAAGTCAGTGACTAACCCCACTCCTATATCTCCTGAGGCTTTCAGCATTTCAGCAGTCAACCCAGACACACCTGCAGTCTTCCCCACCTGCATCCTGCCTATTGCCCTGCTAACAGTAGCAGCTGATGCGGCCTGCCAGGCGACTCTGACCATTCAGTAGGGAAGCAGACAGGCGTGCCTGGTTGGGGTTTCGCACTAGTCCCGGAGGCTGGGGGACTCCCACCACTTGGTGGGACTGGTTCTTTTACTGGACATGTTCTCATGGCGTGTGGTCTGTGTTAGATGCTCAGTGGCCATTCAGAAACACAACTCCCGGTGACCGGCAACTTGGACGTTCAGTAGAGAGACGGACAGGCACCGTCACTGAACATGCACTCGTGGCTTGCAGTATGTGTTCGACACGTGGTGGCAGCTGGGAAAGGCTTATTACAGTGGCCATGCGACTTTGGACATTCGGTGGGGACGCATGCGGACGTTTTGACACCGCTTGTGGGTTGCTGTCTGTATTACTTGGGTGGTGGAGGTCTGTTAGGAGTGATCAGACCAGTGTGCGACTTTGTTCAGTACAGGGGCAGATGGACATTTTAGCTCAAGGTGTGGGTTACGGCCTGTTTCCTGCTGGCAGTGACACTGAATGTTTGAACATGTTGGCTGACTGGCAAGTTCTCTAGGACTTTTACATCCGGATAAAAGCAAGTAAATTCGGATAATAGTTTAATAGAGCCAAGGTCCAATATCCGGATAATGAACAGGTCCGGATACTGCACGTCTGGATAAATGTGGGATTACTGTATTCCTCTTTGTTACCACCCTTCTCCTTTTCTCCCTAACTGCAGCTTCTACAGTCTCATCCCACCACCATGTTACTTTATGTCTGTGGGGGGGGGGGCTTGTCCATCTACACACTGAATCAGGAAATCTCAAGAGATTGCTTTTGAGGGCTGTGTACTGTTCATTAACACTTCTGTCAATGCCTCCCTGTTCAGCAGTCACTCTCCACATCTCGCTATAGAAAGCATCCTTTACTGCATGGTTTTTCAGCTTCCATATTTTCCTCCTTGGTGCATAGATCCTCTTTTTCTTCACCTGTTCTTTAAGCACCATGTCACCTATCAATAACCTGTGTTTCTGCACACACTTCTCACTCCCCATAACTTTAATATCCCTCACCAACCTATAAGCCCTCTTGACCAGGAAATTGTCTGGCTGCTATTTCCCCCAGACTCATATTTAATCAACCTGCTTCCTCTTTTCCCAAAATGTGTGTTGCACACAATCGTTTGTGGGAAGGTTCCCCACATACAGTTCTTTTCAGCAAGGTGGTGAAAGGCATTTCATCTCATTAACTCTCCTCCTCTTTCTGGCTCCCTCGAATCTCTGTCTCTTTTTCACACTGTTGCATCTTCATCTCTTTTCTACTGCTACTTCAATGATCACAGTTCCTCTGAACTGTCTGCTTGCATCCCACCATCACTATACCAGGCACATAGCACCCATCTGGGGAAAAACTCTTTTCCCTTTTCTGTCCAACTCTCTAATGCAAGAGTGAACCATTACTCCCAGTCCTTCATGTATACTGCAGGTCAGCTCTGGAACTGCCTTCCTCTGTCTGTATTTCCTACTGCCTATGACATTCAGTCTTTCAAACGAAGTGTGTCCAGGCATTTTGAAATAAAAAGATCTTGAATGTAGCTCTCTTTTATCTTGTTTTTGTTTTTTCTTGGAAGGAACAGTCTTGCTGGCTTGTGGCCATTGGTTCTTTCTTCCTTCGTTTTGTTTCGTTTTTGAAGGCTCCAACATGCTTGCATGCGTTGGCCTTGGTCACCTAAATGGCGGCTCTCCATGCTGCTTGATCTTTGGCAGCCCCCCTGTTCAGTAGGTCACATTTAATGACCTCGTCCCATGTCTTTCTCGGTCTACTCCTCCCGACCCCTCCCCCAATATTAACACTTCTCACCCTCTGCACCAAATTATCATCCCCCATCCTCTCCACATTTCCAAACCACCTCAGCCTACCTCTCCTCATCACAACACCAATACACTCCAGTCCCATCCTACCTCTCAACCCTTCCATCATAAACCCAGCCCCCCCCAGGCCTTGCACGCAGGAACGCACTGCACATCCACCTAATCATTGTCATTTCTGTATGTTTAAGCCTGCGAATATCCTCTTCCTTTACTGCCCAGGTCTCACTACCATACAGCATCACACTCCTAACACATGCTGCATACAAAGACCCCTTAGCATGTAAGGAGAGTCCTCTCAATGTCAGGAGAGGCAACAGCTCCCTGAACTTCTTCCAACCACTTCTCACCCTAGTAGCCGAGCTAACTCCAGCCCCACCTCCGGCACATAACATGTCTCCCAAATAAAACTCTTCCACACACTCAAGAGACTCACCAGCTAGTTCAGTCCTTTCACGCCTAGCAATCTCCACCTGCTCTCCCCGACACGCCACACACATAAGATCAGCATTATCTCACAGTCTACCTCTGATACCACTACATCTCTTGTGCACCCATTTATCACAAACACTCTACAAGATGGAATTACTTCTCACACCTTTGTGGCAAACTGCACATGGCCACTCTCCCTCTCCTCTGATTGTACCACCACCAACCCTAGATATCATCACTTTTGTTTTATCTGCATTTACCCTTAAGCCCTTGCATAGAAAAATAAATAAATAAAAAGAGCCAACAGATAGTGGATTTTATGCTGAACACATCTATCAATCTTTGGCAGTATTTTTGCTGTATAGCTAAAAAAAATATTAAATTTCATATTATTGCCTCTGAAAAAGGTAAAGAAGTTGGAATGGATAAAAGAAGATTATGTTAACTCTAATATTGTTGAGTGAGAAATACAGATATACTGTACATAATGTGCCAGAAAATTTTTGTTGGTATTTTTACAAGTACCATTTCTCAAAGTCCCACTATTTATGATCATGTATTAAAAAAAGAAAAAAATGTAAATACTTTATATGTAGTACAGTATATTGTTTTTGTACTGTATTGTAATTTAAATGTGTAATTTAATTGATGGTATCATGTGGCAGGTGAGGTCTGGAGTTAAAGGCAGCACATCACATCAGCCACCAGAGCCAGTTCTCAAGAATGACAAGAGAACAATTGACACTTCGGAGGTGGATAAACTTTATGAGGAATTTAAAAACTCAGAGAAAACACCAGGATTGCAGTTCAAGCCATTCACCAAGCAGCCAGAGAAGCAGAAGAGATATGAACTTTACCTCAGGATGAAGGAAAAGGGACAGAAAGGTTGGTTCATATTGGAATGAAAAACATGTACCTTATATGAATGAAAATGAGATCTGTCCAAAAAACGAACCAAACTTTTTTAAATAGTGCACCAACTAACTGACGTAGCGTGATTGCGCTGGGAGCACTGTAGCAATGACTTGGAGCCTTAATCTAACACTAACCGCATAAAGTAGTGTCAATCTTCAAGTCACGTGCACTTGAGTGAACGTGTTTAGTGCACTTGGCAAGTTTTCATCTGCCTCTTGTATCAGTGGCCTTGCAGGGTAGATTTCAACTTTGGGAAAACAAAAACAAACAAAAGTCTTCAGGTGCCAGATTTGGAGAGTAGGGAGGCTGGGGGACAATAGTTGTCTCTTGCTTCACCAAAAAGTCATGGATAAGGAGCAACATGTGACCACATGCCAGTCATGGTGCACCATCCAGGTTTTGTTTGTCCACACCTCAGGCCTCTTCTTTTGCATTGCCCCTCTCAAATGCTTCAGGACGGCCAAGTAAAACTCATTGTTGACTGTCTGACCACGTGAAGCAAACTCTTGATGAATGACGCCCCTCCAATAAAAGAAAGACAGTCAACATCACCTTCACATTTGACTGACAGATGTAAAACTCTTCATTGACTGTCTGATCACGTGGAAAAAGCTCATGATGAATGATGCCTTTCCAATGAAGAAAGATGATCAACATCACTTTCACATTTGAATGACTTTGGCCTGCTTTTTATGGTTGTGGTGACAGTGTTCCAGTTCACTGCGATAACTGTCTTTTTGTTTAGACATTGTTACCATACACCCACATTTTATCATGTGTTATGACATTTTTCAGAAAATTTTCATCATCATTCGAACATTCAAACAACTCCTGACTGCCTGTGACATTGTTCTTTTTTCCTATCTGTTAGCAGATGTGACACAAATTTTGCGACAACATTATGCATCTTCAGTTTTTCAGTTAAAATCATGTGGCATGAACTTTTACAAATGCCAGCTTCTACAGAAACAGCACAGATAGTCAAACTATGATTTTCATGGATCACAGCAGGCGCTCTGTCCAGAATTGGGATCATCTTTGGTAGATGCTCTTCCTGATTTGAACTGCAGGAACCACTTGTGACATTGCATAAACTTCAAGAATCCTCCCCATAAGCTTATTGCATCATTTGAAAAGTCTCTGTACAAGTTTTTCCCAATTTCAAACAATTTCATGCAATCACGTTGCTCTTCATGATACTCCATTGTTCAGCTTGCAATAAATCACCCAGTGCATTAAACACACATTCCCACAAGCGTGTGTCCCTTGCTGACTAAGTGACATGATGTGATGCAGCTAATGTCAAACTAAAGCTCAAATTCGCCGCTACACAGCATTCTTGTCTTGATCACACTACATCAGCACTTGGTGCGCTATTTAATAAGTTTGGTATTTTTGGACAGACCTCATAGCTTACCACTTAACATTACTTTGTCTTAGACACATTCTTTTAGCTGAGCATTAGTTAAAAATTATTATACCATTTGCTGCTTCCTGGCATATTTAGCAGTACAGTATAATTTGGCAAGATGCTGTGTCACTGGTGTAGCGAAACTAGTACTGAATACTGTACTGCTAATATTTCTATGTTGAGAAACTGGTTTAGCATTATCACTGATGCCAGAACATGGTGAAATGCAGAGAATCTTGACTTTTGGTAGTTACAGAAGCCTATACATTAGAGGCCACAAGATTTGTATGTGTATCTGTGTGTGTGTAATAATATTCTTACCTATGAGGTCTGTTAAGAAAGTATCCTACCTTAGGTTCCAGTGCTAACTTGTTGAGCAAGAACACTAATCCCTCTCAAAGTAGGCCTCATCTGACTTGATATGTGTATCCCAGCATTCTTTCCACTGCCTGAAACATTTTTTCAAAATCAGTTTTTGGTATCCCCTGCAGGTGCTTTGTCACATTTATCATGATCTCTTCTCACGTCTCAAATCGGGAACCCTTCAGTGGAGTTTTGAACTTGGGGAATAACCAAATGTCATGTGGAGCCATGTCTGGTGAGTAGGAAGGCTGTCAGACCTGCTGGATGTTGTGCTTGGCCAAAAATTCCAGAATCAGTTGAGAAGAATGGGCAGGGGCAATGCCATGGTGCAGCTTCCAACTTGCTGCTTTCCAAGGATAATGTCAGAGTAGTAAATTGACCATGTGGTGCATGTTTGTGATGCACAACACCATGGTTGTTGAAAAAACTGTCAACATGCAAGTGCATTTCACCGAACTGTGGACCTGTCGTGCTTTTTTTGGCCAAGTCTACTGCATACATCCACTGAGATGAGACAACAATACAGTACTGTATTTTAGTTTCTGGGTCATACCCATACACTCAAGTCTCATCTCCAGGGATAACAGTCTTCAGAAAGTCTGGATTGTGACTTGCACACTCCAGCATGTCTTGAGCAATGTTCATCCGAGAGAAGAGATCGTGAATGCAATGAAGCACCTGCAGGAGGTACCGAAAACCGACTTTGAAAAATGTTTTAGGCAGTGGAAAGAACGCTGGACTACTTGTGTCAAGTCAGAAGGGGCTTACTTGAGGGGGATCAGTGTCCTAGCTCAACAGGTTAGCTATTCACTTTTTTTGATCCTAAGGTCAGATACTTTCTGAACAGACCTTGTAACATTGGAATCACTATTTATTTATTTTTATTATCCCCCTCCCCATGCCAAAACATTTTTCACTCACACTGAATGAATATTGGAGAGGTAAATAGTTAGTAGAAAGAATGCAAGGGAACATGCCTGACTGCTTCCAATATTAATGAAAACACTGACAAAAAGTCAGCAAAACAAGAATTAGTGGTCTTAATGACATGTGAGGTGGGAACTACAGCTGTCTCTCTTACCAGTCTCCCCTCCCCTCCTCTGCTGGTGTGTTTGACAGATGATAGTTTCTTCTCCATATTGTTTTGGAGGCTTCAAGAGGATTGTATGAGATGTATCAGTTCCCATATTAATATACTGTATAGGAGGAGGCTGTAGCACGGGCCGAACAGGGTAGTACTCCCGAGGGGAATGGGAATACTGGTGATAGGGAGAGCTGGAGCTCCTGTTTCACTAGCTACGTAACCATCCCCCTTTGCTGACCTTTTCAGTGTGACAGTAACTTGGAGAGTAGACCAGCATACTCTCCCAAACATTTCCTTTAACTATCCTATGCACTACACCACATGCGCTTTACATATTACACAACATATCCCACTACGTTACAGGGGTTGATGCCAGCAAGGGTATGCGGCCAGAAAACTTTGCCCCCGCTACCTAGTGGCGGACTTTGGGGGAGGCTTGACTGGGGTTCTGCCGGCATAGATCATGGGTCCGGGGTGAGATGGGGCTCGAACCTGTGCTAGAGGGTACAGGGCATTGCGGTTCCCAGGCTGCCGCTTCCGCTCAATAGAGAGGGGCCCGAACCTGGGAGTAGCGCCCCAGGAGGCTGCCCTATCAGTGGGTGTATAATGGCGGGGCAGTTGCAGTGCCAAGCCGCGCTTGGAGGGTGTCCCTGCAGCTGTCCTGGCAGGGTGCCCCGAGGCCACTACCACAGCCACTGGTAAGCTGGTGGGCTAGGGGTCCCAGATCCATTGCCTGGACCTGGGTCTGTGCAATGGGTCGGGACTTTGGAATATTTACCCCCCTTTATCTTACCAACTATGAACTACAAAAACAAGCACCAAAGCAAGCCTGAGGACAGCAAATCACCCAGGGGGTTTAGGGTGGGTTCGTGGAATGTGGGAAGTTTGAGAGGAAGAGCAGGGGAAGTCATTGAGGCATTCAGTAGGAGGTGGGTGGATGTGGCATGTTTGCAGGAAGTCCGGTACAGGGGTGGATCAGCCAGAAAGATTGTTGCGAAGGATTGCTACTATAAGTTGTTTTGGCAGGGGGGAACTGACGGATATGGGGGTGTGGGTGTGTTGGTTGCAGAGAAATGGGTGGAATATGTCATGAATGTTATGAGAGTAAGTGATAGGATATTAGCAGTGAAAATTTTGATCGGGCAGAAATTGATTTCAGTTATATCGGTATATGCTCCACCGGTAGGATTGGATGACGCAGTGAAGGATAGATTTTGGGATGATTTAATTCGTATAGTGAGTGGTATGGGTGATGATGAGGTAGTGGTTCTGGGAGGGGATTTAAATGGTCATGTGGGTGAAGCAGCTCAAGGTTATGAATGAGTCCATGGAGGATGTGCATACGGTGTGAGGAATGTGGAAGGGGAAAGAATACTCGAGTTTGGGGAGGCTATGGACATGATCGTGTGCAACGGACATTTTAGGAAAAGAATCAGCCGGTTGATTACGTACGAGTCCGGGGGAAATAGTATTCAGATAGATTATTTTCTGGTCAGGAGGGTTGATAGGAGATTAGTGAGGGATGTTAAAGTTATAGGAAGCAAGGAGTGTGTGCAGCAGCACAAACTGTTGATTTGTGACATAGTGCTTAAGGAACGAGTGATGAGAAGGAGGACATATGTACCTAGGAGGAAAATATGGAAGCTGGGAAACCAGTCAGTAAGGGATGCCTTTTATAGTGAGATGAGGAGAGTGGTGGCTGAACAGGAAGCCGTAGATAGAGGCGTTAATGAACAGTATAGAGCCCTTAAGAACAACCTCTTGAGAGTTACCGATGCAATATGCGGTTGGACAAGAGGCCCACCAAGACAAAAAGTAACTTGGTGGTGGGATGAGGGTGTAGAAGCTGCAGTTAAGGAGAAAAGAAGGCTTTTCCGGGAATGGAAGAATGGTGGTAACAGGGAGGAGTACTTGGCTGCCAAGTACTTGTTAACCACTTAACCGCTGGCCGTCACTTTCGTGACGCTCGGTGGCGATGCCTCAAGCCGTGGGCCGTCAGTTGGGTGCCTCTGTTTTCATTTTAATTAGCCGGGGCCTTCAAAATATAAAGATATATGAAAAAATGTAGGAGAGTCCTGTGCTATATATATCACTCAGGCTAGTTTGGGCCTATATTTTATAAAAATAAGTCAGAGCGCAAATTGCCACTGGCTGGAAGTGCCAGGACCACCTCACACAACCCCACGATTTAGGGGTTAAGTAGGGAGGGGGTGGGTGGGTATTCAAGGCTCGGGGCGTTTACTCTGGCCCCGCGGGGCAGAGCTTTCCATTGTTACTCTCACTGTCACAGCTGAGGTCTCATGGAGGTGCCATAAAGCCTTCAAAATCGACAGCTGAGACCAAGATGAACAGATGAGTACTGCTAGGATTCTAAAACAGACCACAGATGCGAGGTACAGCATTCGTTCTCGTGGCAATATGGAGGAGAAGTGTTTGTTTACCCAGGAACAGCTGACAAGCCATCCACCATTTTGAACCTGGCTCATTGCCAGCCACCAGCCTTCATGTGATGACTTGCATTGTACAGCCCAACACTCGTAGAAATGGCGGGAAGTCCATTTTTGCCTTGGAATCTTACAGCCGATTCGCATGTTGGGAAGTTCGATTTGCAGATTTCCCATTCGATTAAAAAAAAAAAGCATTATCTGGTTTGACCTTACTTTGTAGGTGATTCGCATTGTGTGGGGGTGCACTGTATTCATCATAAATCACTTTTAAACATCATAACTTCAACTCGTCGTTTGGTCTTTTATTTTCTTTGTTTTCCCTTTTTTGAACATACTGCGATAAAGTAAAACTGTTCAGCTTTAAAGTGACACCCAAACCAGCATTATATCATGAATAGTATATTTACACAGACCAATCAAAGAAAAAGATTGCTAAGTTAATATTCGTCTGAGAATCATACAAATTTGTGCATCCATTTTCTTTGGCTTTACAGCAGAATAAAGTGCATAAATAACCATGAACTAAAAATCATTGTAAAGGTAATTTATTGTAGTTTTGCATGGTTTAAACTTGATTTATATATCTTTAATTTTTTATTCTTGATGAATATTTTTCTATAGCAAGGTATACAATTTTTTGGTTTTTGCCTAAGTTCAATTTGTCATTTTGACTTTTTAATTTTTTTTTTTCCCCTTTTGAACATACTATGATAAAGTATAGCTATTCATCTTTAAAGTGACACCAAAACTGGCATTCTGTCATGAAAACAGACCAATCAAAGAAAAATATCGCAGCGTGAAGATGTGGGTCAGCACGAGAGCAGCTAACTATAGGACAGGCGTAATCTGGCCAGGGCTGAAGCCTGATAGGGCTGACAGCAGATCAAAAGAAGTAAATGTAGTATGTATGGGGAAATATAACAAGGATTTGAAACCCAGTTTAACTCGGTAGTTGACATAATAAACCTTTCCAGCTGTCGTGTTTGAGACACGTGTGTAAAAAAAATTACAATACATAATATGTGCAGATGGTTTTATTTGTGAGGTGTACTCAGGATTCCAGAGGCTTGTGTGAATTAGTTTGTGGCCCATTTCACACAGTATGCTGTATAAGAGTACAGTACTGTACTCTTAATTTTGTGCATTCTCTTCCTTTGTCTCTGGGTCTTACCTGACCCAGTATTTAACTCCTAAAGTCCGCAACTCACAGAAAAATACGGTAATGCATGGTAAATTTCCAGTAATATACATTACATTGGGCTGATAACATACTCACATATTATTATACATACACTAGGTATTGCTACAATAAAAGCAATGTCTTATTTTAGGTTCATTAAGTGCAATTAAGTCGGGAAATGAATCCTCATTTGATGCATCACGCGAGGGTGTAGGGGAGTAACACAGTGGAGGAAAGGAGGAAGGTGAAGGGAGGGTGGGTAATTTCTAGTGGGAGGGAGTGTAGAGCATGGAAATATCACCTTTATCTGCACATTTGAGTAGGAAGAAGTGGTGAGAGATACATCTCTCGGCAGCCAGACCAGGGGGGTAAGATGAGTGGAGGGGGGAGGGGCAGGAGGGGAGTCACTGCTACTGTCAAACCTCACCTCTATGCTGTAGTGGCAGTAGGAAGGGTAGAAAGAGTGGGATACGTCACATAAGGCATCGACTGAGGGGGTAGGCAGAAGGAGAGACAGAGCAGGGGGGGGGCTAACCCCCCCCACTCTTTTGGTGGGCTGGAGCCCTCCTCCTTCCCTCTCAACTCGTAGCTGGGAATGGTCTTGGAGCAGGTTACATCAAGTAACAAGCAAGAAAATTTGAATTCAGTTTTTTATTGCAGTTGCTCTACCAGGCTTTTTAGGCCTGGGTGTCAAAGTAACGCAAACCCCGAAAGGGCTGTTTAGGACCTTAGAGGTTAAAGTTGGGAGTTAAAGTTGGAATGATGATTATGGTACAGTAATTTAATTTCCTTTATGATATTGTCATTATTTGGTATATTGAAGTGTAACCTTTCTTTTCAAAATTTTTAATAATTTCACCTAAGGTTTTCTTTCACTTCTGCTATAGCTTTAAAAAAATACAGTATACAGTATATATATATTTATATCCTGTGCCGTGTCTCTTCACCAATTCAGATCGGTTTTACCTCGCCCAGCCACGGAACATGACAGAGTGGGAACGAGAACGAGAGCTACGGGAATTCAGTCGAGCTTCCCAGTTGTTTCAGCCACTCACTTCTGCAATGGCCACCAGGTAGTTTTTTTTTTTTCCCCCACAGTGTTTGTAGTGCTGAACTTTTTCGTATATTGCCGATGATAAGGAAATATGGACAGAGTGCAAGAGTATAGGCTGATAAGGAGAGCATTGAAAGTATTATGATAATTGTAAGTGTGATGTTACCTGATGGAACTGGGCACTCCATAACTCGGATATTAAGTTATAGTTTCTTGAAATTCATAGAGCCTTAACTGTGAGATACGAATAAGTCTTTATTGTTACCATTGAAATTGACTCTCCAGTTTGACTACACTTGGCCATCAACTGAGTTGAAACAGGTTGAGAATATTGACCAAATTGGGAAAAATATGCTATCATGATTTTGAAATGGAAAGACCTAGTTCCCTGTGGATGAAGAGAGGTGAACGGTATTCACAGAAGGGGGCTGTTGGACAACCTTCTGGTGTGCCCTGACTGAAGAGGGTTAGCTGAGAAAGAGTGGTTGAGAGAGCAAGAGATGATTTAGAATGTAGTAATCTAGAGACACTTCAGCCATTACTATCCTATGAGTAGTTTCTGGGAAAAAGAAGTGTGTGGTAATCATAGGGGCATTTGCCTCCTTAGTGTAATAGGAAAAGTATATGGTAGGATACTTATTGACAGAGTTAGGGAAATAACAGAGGAATTAGTCGGAGAAGAACAGGGAGGTTTTAGGAAAGGAAGAGGTTGTGTAGACCAGATTCATTCTTCGATCTTTAGTGGAAAAGTTTCTAGAGAAGGGAAAGAAGTTGTATGCAGCCTTCATGGATTTGGAGAAAGCATATGACTGGGTGGATAGACAAGGATTGTGGAAAGTATTAAGAATATATGGAGTGGATGGGAAGTTGTTGAAGGAAGTGAAGAGTATGTATGAGGGTGCTAAGGCTGCAGTGCGTGTGGATGGCAAACTGAGTGAATCTTTCCATCTGAAGGTTGGATTGAAACAAGGATGTGTCATGTCACCATGGTTGTTCAATCCGTACATGGATGGGGTTATAAAAGAGATACAAGGTCGGGCAGTGGATGTTGGAGCGGCCCTAGTGAGAGAGGGCAGTGTTTGGAAACTCCCTGTACTGTTGTTTGCAGATGATACTGTGTTGTTGAGTGAAGATGAAGGGGAGCTGCAAGGCTTGGTAGATGAGTTTGGGAGTGTGTGTAAGAAACGTAATCTAAAGATGAATGTAGGGAAGAGTAAATTGATGGTCTTCGAGAGAAGTGAAGCCAGTGAATGTACAGTGAGATTGGATGGGGAGGATATGGAGAATGTGAGTGCATTTAAGTACTTTGATGAGTAAGGATGGAAGTTTGGAGGGTGAAGTGCTTGAAAGGGTGCAGTCGGGAAGAAAGATTGCTGGTTCCTTGAAAGCAGTGATAAGAAACAGGGAAGTGAGCATGGAAGTGAAAAAGCTGCTACATAACAGTATTGTGATACCAACTCTGACATATGGAAGTGAAACTTGGACCCTGTTGGAAGGACAGAAGTCAAGAGTGAGAGCAGTGGAAATGAGTTATTTGAGAGGAGCATGTGGAGTCACATGGAAAGACAGACTAACATATGAGGAAGTGAAGGAACATTGTAGTGTGGATGTGGATGTGATAGGAAATGTTAGGAGAAACACATTAAGGTGGTTTTGCCATGTGGAGAGGATGGAGAGTTAGAGACTGATATGGAGAGTGTATGTGAGTGAGGTGGAGGGGGGGAGAAGGGGGGGGAGGCCAAGGATGAATTGGAGGGATGGAGTGGAGAGGTATATGAGAGAGGGGAATGTGGGCTGGGAGCAGGGCAGTGAAATGGCAGGGGACAGAGCGACATGGAGGTGATTTGTTTGTGGCCACCCCTTACGGGATTAAGGCATCTGTCAATAGATAGATAGATCCCTTACGGGATTAAGGCATCTGTCAATAGATAGATAGATCTCTCTTGCTCTCTGAAACACTCTTCCTTGGCAAATTCTCTTCTTGCTGTTCATTCACATCATAGCAGTAGGTTGCCAAACAGTTTTCATTCTGGAAATGTATAAAGGTGAACTGGGGAAAGAAAGAAAGAAAAAAAAGTCATTATGTCCAAAGTGTAACCTAACAACAAATTGGGTGCCAGAGAGTTTGCTTAGGTGGTATGGTCATATGGAGAGTGACTGTAAATGGATTGATGAAAATGGTATATGTTAGTGAATTTTTCAGTGGGAAGAGGTATGGAAGGCCAAGGGGAAGGAGGATGGATATAGTAAATGGGAAAGTAAGAAAGCAGGTTATAGAAGATGATTAAGCTGTGGAACTGACATGGGATTGGGTTGATGAACTGTGTATGGATGGGCACACAACAAGGTTTTTGCACCCCCCCCCTTCTTTTTTTTGGGGGGGGGAGTCAGCAAAACAGTTCTGTCAGGCAGGTAATATAGAGTGCATCTGTTAAGGAGAAAATTATGTGCAGATGGTTAGAGTTGTGAAGTGGAACCTGGATTCTGGGGGCTTGAGTGGGAGTGCCTGTGGCCCATTTTACTGGATTTGTTACTGGTAGTTCTCTTTCTTTCGTGCTTTTTCTGTGCTTGATTTTTGTACCCTGCATAGTCCTATCCTAATGTGGAAAGAAGAGGTGATTAACCCCTTCACTTTAAAGGACTTCCTGTAAGATGAATGAAATCTATCGATCTATTGCCAGATGCCTTAATCCCATAAGGGGTGGCCACAAACAAATCACCTCCATGTTGCCCTGTCCCCTGCCATTTCACTTCCCTGCCCCCAGTTCACACCTCACACTCTCATATAACCTCTCCATTCCATCCCTCCATCTCATCCTTGGCCTTCCCCTCCCTCTCGCCCCCTCCACCTCACTCACAAAAGTCTCCTTGCCAGTCTCTCATTTTCCATCCTCTCCACATGGCCAAACCACCTCAGTGTGTTTCTCCTAATGCATCCTAGCATATCCACACCACAACGCTCCTTCACTTCCTCATTTGTCACTCTGTCTCTCCATATGACTCCACATGCTCCTCTTAAATAACTCTATTTCCACTGCTCACATAAAGTAACCTGGTGGTGGGATGAGGGTGTAGAAGCTGCAGTTAAGGAGAAAAGAAGGCTTTTCCAGGAATGGAAGAAGGGTGGTAACAGGGAGGAGTACTTGGCTGCCAAGCCCAGGGTTAGAAGAGAGGTATACAGGATGAAGTCTGAGTCACAGAGACTTTTAGTTGATAATCTAAATCATGGAGTAAGGAAAAATATGATTTTTAGGGTGGCAAATCAGGTGAAGAGGGATAATCGGGATATTGTATGTGAGGAGTGTGTGAAGAATGATAAAGGAAGGGTAGTGGTGAACAGGGGAGATATTAAAGATGCATGGAGAGAGCATTATAGCCGGTTGTTGAATGAGGAGTTTGATTGGGATAGGGAAGGTTTGGAGCCAGCAGATCCAGTGTTTGGCCCTTGGCCTTTGATTGGCGCTGCTACTGTGAGTGAGGCAATAGGCAGGATGCGGGTGGGGAAGGCAGCAGGTGTGTCTGGGTTGACTGCCGAAATGTTGATGGCCTCAGGAGATATTGGGGTGAGGTTAGTCACTGACCTGATAAATGTGATTATATATGAGTGTGTTGTTCCAGATGATTGGCTGAACAGTGTAATTGTAAATGTGTACAAAGGGAAGGGTGATGCCCTGGAAAGGGGAAATTACAGAGGTATAAAGCTCTTAGATCAGATAATGAAAGTAATGGAGAGAGTTCTAGAAGGTATGATTAGAGAAAGAGTGAATATTGATGAGATGCAGTTTGGATTTATGCCAGGCAGGGGGACCACTGATGCCATATTCATTGTTCGACTGCTTCAGGAAAAATATATTGGAAAGGAAAGGGAATTGTATTTTGTTTTCGTTGATTTGGAAAAGGCCTTTCACAGAGTCCCTAGAGAGGTGTTGAAGTGGGCAATGAGAAAGCTAGGGTTGGAAGAATGGCTGGTTCTAGAAGGTATGATTAGAGAAAGAGTGAATATTTATGAGATGCAGTTTAGATTTATGCCAGGCAGGGGGACCACTGATGCCATATTCATTGTTCGACTGCTTCAGGAAAAATATATTGGAAAGAAAAGGGAATTGTATTTTGTTTTTGTTGATTTGGAAAAGGCCTTTGACAGAGTCCCTAGAGAGGTGTTGAAGTGGGCAATGAGAAAGCTAGGGTTGGAAGAATGGCTGGTTAGGGGTGGTTATGGCCATGTACGTGGGTGCTCGCACCCAGGTAAGAGTGAATGGAG
>JAGKTI010001286.1:0-19602 GCA_018397915.1 Birgus latro | reverse complement strand
GACAAAAGAGAGAATGAGGGGAGGGATAAGGGAGAGAATGAGGGGAGGAGGGAGAGAGAGAATAAAGAGAGGGAGGAGAGAATTAGGGTAGGGAAAGAAAAGAGAGAGAAGGGAGGGACTTGAGGGTAGGAGGGAGATGAGAGTGAGGGAGGACAGAGAAGGGAGCGAGGGAGGAGGATGTGGGAAGGGCAGAGATGTTAACAGTGAGGGGAAGACGAGAACAATCAGGGAAAGAATAGCAAATAATATCAACCCCTTCACTCTTATTACACGTTATCCTTTTTATTCATGCTTTCACCAGACGATTATTCGCCGAGGTTATTCATCTGTGGCAGTGAATGGGGCAAATCTACATGTAACTCCTCCGACTTGAAAAATGTCTCTCCAGAACTGCGTGTGTTGTTGAGACGGAGGCGAGAATGAAATAACTGTTGACGTCATCGGCTGGAAGAGGTGAAAGGGGAGGGTGAGGGGAGAGAAACTAAATAAGTCTCTCTCTCTCTCTCTCTCTCTCTCTCTCTCTCTCTCTCTCTCTCTCTCTCTCTCTCTCTCTCTCTCTCTCTCTCTCTCTCTCTCTCTCAGATATTACTATGGTGCCGAGAAACACTTGTGCAGATATAACACGAAAATCGAGGTCGTGTCGAATTGGTTGGCAGACGTGTTGGCAGGTGTTGGTATAGGGAAGCAGGTATTGGTATGGTAGGTGTTGGTATAGGGAAGTAGGTGTTGGTGTAGGGAAGTAGGTGTTGGCAGGCAGGTTGATAACGAAGGTAGTGTGGCAAGTAGTAAGTTACCTGTATAAAACTGATATAACTGTAGATATACAACTAATGGCGTGTACGTCATCAGAGAAATTCAGTACAACGAGCTAATTGCATGTTACTCGTATGTGTTAACCATCATAACTCCTTCCCCATCCCCCGGAAGGAAGACAGTGACCCGCAAGTGAACTTTAACATGCAGTCCACCGGGATCACGTTTCGTATGAACCTAGGGCTACAACTACTACTACTACTACTATTACTACTACTACTACTTTAGACCACACCCACGAGCTGAACAGAATCGTCTCGAGGTGGAAAGAATTAAGGCAGATTTTTTTTCAGCGTCATCAGTGTGGTATAACAAAATTTAAATTAATTTTTGATTCAATATTCCATTTTTTTTTCTTTCGAGTACTATAGAGATGTGACCAATTCTATTTAATTAGCCAATTAGTAGTAAACTGGAAATTGTGCTGGGATCATTAACATACCGTATATATACCATGTTTGCATTTTCTCCGTTATGTTGCATCATGCACTTTAAGTGTCATGGCGGTGGCGGCGCATGCGTAGTGTGACCATGCGAGCTGTGCATCGCCCTGCCCCTCCCTCCCCCCTAACCCTCCCCTCATACTGCACCCTCCTTGGTTTCCCTCTTCCCTCGTCGAACCCTTCCCTCTCCCTCTCTCTTATTTCTGTTCCTCACCATCCTCTCTCTTCCCTCCCCCTCATTCCCTTCTGCTCTTATGTTCCCATATGTTCCCTATCCCTTACCCCCCTTCCTCTGTCTTCTCTGCTGCCCATCTCCTGTCCCCCCCTCTCTATCTCTTTCTTTTTTGCTCCGCCTCTTTTCGTCTGATGCGTCATTTTGTCCCTCCTTTCACTTTCCTCATCACTCCTTCCCCGAATATTCTGCTCCTCGCTCTTTTCCTCTAGTTCACCTCTCTTCATTACCCAACTACATTTTAATTTCATTCCTCCTCCCACTTTTCATTTTTACCCCATCCTCGAGGGGAAAAATCGATCCATTTTGTCAGTTTTCTTTCTTAATCTGTGCTATTTCCTCACCTCATCCATTCCTTATTTCCATTATCTCATTCCAGCTCCTCACTGCACATCTGGGTCGTCTCCTCATCCCTTTCTTTATCCCATCTATCCTCTCTCCCTCCCTCCTCACACGCATGTCATCACCAAATTCTTATAACACACCCCCTTCCCCTCCCCCTCCTCCCCCCCCCCCTCTCCCTCTCCCCCCCTCTCAGCTTCTTACCGTCTAGATCATTCTTACTCCCCCCCCCCCCGCCTTCTCCCTTTATCGTATTTCGTTTCTTTTCACCGTCATATCCCCATCTGTCTTGCCTTACTCTAGTCATTGTACATTTATCTTACTTCTTTGTGTACCACCATCACCTTTGTTTCTTATCGTGCAACCCACCCACCTTCCTCCCTCCTTTTTTTATCACCCCACGTCCCCCCTTTCCCCACCTCTCCGGTCCCTTGCCCCCTCCTCCTCACCCCTCCCTTTCTTGTTCTCCCCCACTTGTACATCCCTCCTTGCCACCCACCTTACCTCCCCATCTCCTCATACCTTCCCCCCACCCCTTCCCCCTCTCCCCTACCTCCTCTTACCTCTCTCCTCTCAGTCTCCCAGCCAGTGAGAAGGCTCAGCAGGGCAGACACAAGCGTGGTAGGAAGGGTAGTGAGCGGGTGTTCGTGTGCGCGTGCGTGTGTGTGTGCGCGTTGGTGTTGGCTGCCTCTGTCATACCCACCGCTGCTGACAGGTAAGAGCGCCATTTACCCCCCCTGAGGTGAGCTCTTCCACTGCGTCTTCCTAGCCTGTTTACTCTGAAGATCTGTTTTATATTTTATACTTGGATCCTTCAGACGACTCTTTTCAACTGAGGGAGAGTCGCAGGTCGTGAAAGAGTTAGTGAAGGCCATATCTTGCACCTCCAGTTCGAAAAGTCACTCCAGAGTTGAATATAAGAAAGAAGACGTGCTTGTAATGAAGGGATTGTATAACACAGGGAATATTCGATAAGAAAGAAGACGTGCGTGTAATGAAGGGATTATATATATAACACAGGGAATATTCGATGCTTTCCTGCCTGGCACATCAGATTGAGTTATCTATGGGCACACACACCAAGCAGCCTCTCTCATCTTATTATTAGTCAACAGAGAGGCTGATGACCGTATTTTGAATGGCGTAAGAATCTTCGTAACACCACTTCCTTAGCGATTTATGGAGGACATTACACGTTCATATTGCTCTGCATGCTTCTGATGCAGGCTGCGTAGATATTAAAGAGATACAATTAGCATGTAATAGATTGGTAAGGTGTAGTGTGCAAAACAAATCACTTGAGATGGTGTGTTACGAGGCTTACAGTGGACTTCAAATATATGCGACTTTAATACAGAGGTGAGAAGCAAGAGAGGTGAAATTTTAAGTAAACTTTTCCCCCCGACTGTACTGCCTTCCTCCGTACATAAAATTAATGATTATAGTATGTCTTGCATGGCTTTAAAAAAAAAAAAAACTAGTTTTTTTTTTTTTTGCAGTAATATCTGAAGTGCGTGGCAAAATGAAGCATGTTTGGCCGTCCTGGGGTGGGATCCTCAAACGTACATATAAACTGTGTCATGACTCATTTGTTTGTACGGGAATAAAAAAGAGCATGGACGATAAAAAGAGAAGAATAGGAAGCACAATATAAAGAGAAAAATAGGGAGCACAATATAAAGCGAAAATAGGGAGCACAATATAGAGAAAAATAGGGTGCACAATATAGAGAAAAATAGGGTGCACAATATAAAGAGAAAAATAGGGAGCACAATATAAAGAGAAAAATAGGGAGCACAATATAAAGAGAAAAATAGGGAGCACAATATAAAGAGAAAAATAGGGAGCACAATATAGAGAAAAATAGGGTGCACAATATAAAGAGAAAAATAGGGAGCACAATATAAAGAGAAAAATAGGGAGCGCAATATAAAGATAAAAATAGGGTGCACAATATAAAGCGAAAAATAGGGTGCACAATATAGAGAAAAAATAGGGTGCACAATATAAAGAGAAAAATAGGGAGCACAATATAAAGAGAAGATAGGGAGCACAATATAAAGATAAAAATAGGGTGCACAATACAGAGAAAAAGGGATGCACAATATAGAGAAAAATTGGGTGCACATTATAAAGTTAAAAATAGGGTGCACAATATAAGGCGAAAAATAGGGAGCACAATAGAGAAAAATAGGGAGCACAATATAAAGAGAAAAATAGTGTGCTCAATATAAAGCGAAAAATAGGGAGCACAATATAGAGAAAAATAGGGAGCACAATATAAAGCGAAAAATAGGGTGCACAGTATAAAGCGAAAAATAGGGTGCACAATATAGAGAAAAATAGGGAGCACAATATAGAGAAAAATAGGGTGCACAATATAAAGAGAAAAATAGGGTGCACAATATAAAGAGAAAAATAGGGTGCACAATACAGAGAAAAATAGGGTGCACAATATAAAGAGAAAAATAGGGTGCACAATATAAAGAGAAAAATAGGGTGCACAATATAAAGCGAAAAATAGGAAGCACAATATAAAGCGAAAAATAGGGTGCACAATATAAAGAGAAAAATAGGGTGCACAATATAGAGAAAAATAGGGAGCAGAATATAGAGAAAAATAGGGTGCACAATATAGAGAAAAATAGTGCGCACAATATAAAGAGAAAAATAGGGAGCACAATATAAAGAGAAAAATAGGGTGCACAATATAAAGCGAAAAATAGGGAGCACAATACAGAGAAAAAGGGATGCACAATATAGAGAAAAATTGGGTGCACATTATAAAGTTAAAAATTGGGTGCACAATATAGAGAAAAATAGGGTGCACATCATAAAGCGAAAAATAGGGAGCACATTATAAAGCGTAAAATTGGGAGTACATTAGAGTGAGACGTGTGCACAAGAGAAAGAGAAATAGAAGGCACAGTAGATAGAAAAAGTGCACAATAAAAAGAGAAAAATAGGGTGCACAGTAAAGAGAAAATGAAGGTGTACAATAAAGAGAAAAACAAAGTGCACAGTAAAAAGAGAAAATGTGCACCATAAAAAGAGAAAAATAGAGTGCACAAGAGAAAGAGAAAAAGAGTGCACAATAAAGAGAAAAAGAGTGCACAATAAAGAGAAAAAGGGAGTGCACAATAAAAAGGGAAAGTGCACAATAAAAAGGGAAAGTGCACAATAAAAACAAAAAGTGCACCACAAAAAGAGAAAAAGAGTGCATAACAAAAAGAGAAAACAGAGTGCACAAGAGAAAGAGAAATAAAGTGCGCAGTTAAAAGAAAAAGGAAGTGCACAATTTACGAGAGAGAGAGAGAGAGAGCGTATGTATGTTGGAGAATCCCACACTTGTTAATTAACCGGATACGTTTAATACTGTAAATAACCATAAATAACGAGAGAAAGATAGATAGAGAGAGAGAGAGAATCCCACACTTGTGTTGTTAATTAACCGCAGACAATAAATAATCCCAAATAACTGTCGGTAATTAGGGACGTGCAGTTAACTTCTCGAGTCCAGGTTCAACCCCTTCACCCCGATGATGTGTTTTGCATTGGTTCTGGCTAAGGCGATTCCGTACCAGTGAACGGATCTTGAATTTGGCCTCCCGTCATCTTGTGTTTGTTTCTTCTTGGAGGGAACAGTTTGAGGGCTCCTCGCCTTTGCTTCTTTCTTCCTTGCATTAAAAAAATAGGAAAGTCCTCTAGTAAGGTTGACTGCTTTTTTTATTCTGTTCTTGTTGCCCCAAACGATTTAATCCACTTCAGGATGTACTGTATGTATTTTGTGAACTTGGTATTGGGCGTTGTTAACCCCTTCAGTACGAGGTCATTCCTAAATTGCGAAAGTAGTGCGATAATAATAATAAAGAAAGAGACGTGGGGACTCAGAGGGATGGAGAACGAGACAGCGAGTAAATTAACAAACGTATAGTGTTCTCGTACGTACAGTTCGTTCACTTTTGCGTGGCCCAGATTTTCATCCCTTTGCTGCTTATTACACGAAGCTTAGTGGCAGAAAATGACAACACTACGGCTCTACATCCTTGTGTGAGACTAGCATTATATTCTAGTGTTAATCTGATGTTAAAACTCAGCATTCAAGACAGGGAGATGGCAGTTTTAGGTCGAGTTTAAGTGAAAAGAGTATAGTATTCTTGACAAGACATGCGGAGTGTGTGTGTGGTATGTGCTGTCTTCTGGGATTTTTGCAGTGATTATAGACCCAGGATCTGGCAGAGCACAACTAGCGTGGGGTAATGACAGTTGCATTGCAGTGACACAGTGATAGTCTGGTCTGGTCAGTATGGTGCCGTATTTGAGAGTGTCTGTAGGAACGATTTTGTCCGTCTGTAAGTCCCTGAGGTTTTGGAAACAAGGCGTGTAACATCCATAGACTTCAGCGACACCCCAAGATGGGTCCTAGGCTCCTGCATCTGTCTAGAACTTCTTCACTTGTTTAGTTTGGCTGCTGAACAGGCGATATGACGCAGCTTAGGGGAGATATTTTGTATTTAAGACGTTAATATATAAGGTTGTCTAATTATATAATCGTTTTAGTTGGAAATGTTGCTTTTTAGCGTAATGAGATCGCTTGGTGGGGGATAGGATACAAAACGTCATGAACTAGGGATCCAACTGATCTCACTGATTAAAAGTTAAGTTGTTTTAGTATCGTGTGGTGTAAGTGACCTAAACTGCTGATGTCGTCAGTATTTGATTATTTATTATTTTTTATTACGAACTCTGCCAAGAAGCATTACGATCAATTCCCAGTCGTAGCTTTGATTTGTTTTTGCAGAAAGGACACGAGAAGGAACCTGCAGTCTCTTCATGCATCCCGTTCTTCCTTAAAAAAAGAAATCTTAGCTGCAAGAGGACCATTGTCCTGAGTTATACCTGTTTTGTGCAGGCAAAACAAAAATGGTACAGACTTTCCTTTTCTCAAGTACTTCCTGCAAAAATTAAGGTGAATTACGACGGGGGATCGATCGTAAGTGGTGGTCAGATACGAGATGATGGTGACGTGGTAAGAGAAACCATCTCTTGTTTGAAAGGACGCGAGTTCGACGCTAGGCTGAGACAGGGGATATTTTATTATTTGAATTTGGCTGTAATATCACAAGACCCACCAAAATATAAAAAACACCCTCGCTAACACTGCCGCACCAGTTCAAAACGAGACAACCCGGGCGTGTATTCAGTATAGACGGTGGGTGTTATTGGCCAAGTGGTGACGCGTGTTGTACTTGTTCGGCACGTAGGACTGTTGGCCGCAGAATTGGGTAACAAAAACCTCTCTCCAGTGTCAATCATGATACTGCCTGCGGCTCAAGGTTATAGCCAAGGTTTAAACAACACGCCTGCCGTTTGTTGTGTTAGTGCAGAGTTGCCTTGGTTGTGTTGTGAGGGGGACTGTGTTGTAGTGTTGTCGTTGGTGTAATATATCAGTTTCATCCGTTTTTTACAATTACGAAAGGCTTCTGATCGCGAGGGGTTAGATATAGCCTTCATTGTCACCTTCACTGATAGAGAGCCTTTTAGCGTTAAGTGGAATCGTATAATGGTCCTAAAATAGTAGTAGTAGTAGTAGTGGTAGTGGTAGTAGTAGTAGTAGTAACAATATTAATAATGATTATGATAATTAGTACTTTGGAACACTGTCTCGCTTCCGTCCTCACCTTTATTTTTGTTACTGGGGCGGTATTACAAGTGCCTTTGGGGATGTTAACACACCTTCATTGGCGATTTATTCTGCATATTACACTTCGGTAGCTTCCACTGTGTTATTGATGCAGCTGCTGTCCATATAAAAACGAGATAATAGCCTAGAAACGAATTTTAAAGTGTAATATCCAAAATAATCCGTCAAGGAAGAGGCGCTACGTACTGTGCCGATAGTATGCAATGGAGAAAGCAGCGTCCCTACTCTTAAAGAATCCTAACCCATTTTTAAGACGAAAATACCTCCTTGGCAGTTCAAATAATTCTCGTTGTTTTTCACTTCATTATTTACTGTGATTGTGTGAATGTGTGTGTGTGTGTGTGTGTGTGTGTGTGTGTGTGTGAAGTGTTTGGTAGCTGTATGAGTGAAGTTAAAAGCACAAGCAGTCAGGGTGGTATTCTCGTGCTGGTAGGAAGCTTACAAACACCTTTTCCTTACCGGTTTATTTCTGTTTCTGCTTCGCTACTGTATTTTTGTGTTTATTCAAGCAATCTGTGTCGACATTAAAAAGATTAAGAAGCAAAAATGGGATATTAATGGGTAGTTTGGAAAATAAACCGCCAAGGAAGAGGTGCAGGGAGTCTCCATACTCGACGAGAATACGGGTTTCATCTAGACACCGTATGCTCAGTAATCTTTATAAATACGATACCAAATGCTTGTGTTGTTACGCAGACGCTACAGGATTAACACAGAATACAATGTAAGGTGATGGAGAGCTGCGATGTTGATGTGGATGTGCGCTGAGATGATTTGGGGGAGAGGATGGAGAATAAGAGACTGACTAGGAGAGTTTATGTGAGTGAAGGGGAGGAGAGTTTACGTGAGTGAAGGAGAGGAAGAGGAGAACGTGGATGCGATGGTGGATGGAGTGGAGAGGTATAATGAGAGACCAAGGATGAGATGATGGATGGAGTGGTGTATGAGAGAGACCGAGGATGAGATGATGGAGTGGAGAGGTATATGAGAGAGGGTGGCGTGAGTGTGAGAAAGGGCAGGCAGATGGCATGAAGGCGTCTGGGGATACATAGCCGTTTTGGGAATAAGGGGGAAAAGTGTGTGATTTCTGGATAGTTGGTTATGGAACAATGGATGGCGTTCTGATGTTAGTCTTAGGTCGCAGAAGCCCAAATATCCAATGTTGGTGTATTTGAAAGTGTTGTAGGGACGAGTATATTAACCTGTCAACCTGAGGACGGCTTTATGTGATTCTGGCTACCGAGCAGACGATGTGGTGCTGTTCACGGGACATGTCTTGTAATGAAGGGGTTAATGAAGGCTTTTATTTAACCTCTCCAGTTCGAAAAGCTTCTACGAAACTGAGTAAAATTATTTGGAGGTAGCAAGAGGAAAAATAATGTCATTTTAGTGAAGGGTTTCGGTACAACAGTTAGGAAGGACCTTTAGCAGTGAAGAGGTTGTGAAATCAGTACCCTTCCCCTCCAGTTCGGAAAGTCTCCCCTAAACAGAATCTTGGTGGGGTGAAGGTGGATATTGCGTCCGTACTGGGGTAGGTAATGGTGTCCCAGTGGCTGCATTCAGTGCCTGCCCTAATAAGCGTGTGCAGTCTGACCGAGACAATACATACCTACTGTCATTATCATTGTAGGTCACCTGATTTGATGTTCACAGGCCCTGGATGCCTTTGAAAATGCCCTGGACACTTTGACAGGGTAAGAAGAGATCCTGTTTGCTTAGGATTGATCTACTAGAACAGAATGCAGTTGGAGGTTATCCCCCATTCTCTCTCTCTCTCAGCGGTAACAACGGCCTGGGCTGCGCAGTAAGTAAATTTAAGCCAGATTAACCATACAAAGAAAGGGAAGGGTGGGGGACTTGATTATTTTTATTCATTTATTATTTTCTTAATCCGTCTTGAGCCAGATCGCTGAGAACGGCCCTACCTTTGAGGCAATACCGGTAACATTTCAGATGCCACACCCCACCACCTCGAGTAACCCAGCATTTTATACAGACATGAAGGTTGTGGTTGTTTTAGCATGTCTAGGAGAGGCAGATTAGATAATGAAAATACTGCGGCGGGGGACACGTGGGTGAGTGGATTAGTAGGTTGGGACTTGGGAGGTTGTGATAGAATCAACTGGGCGGACCTTAACACACGTTCAAATTAACTTAATCGAGTTTTTATCCAAGCAGATGAAAGAATTAGATCACACACACACATACACACACCTGACTGAGACCTTCCGTACGTAAAAAGTATATTGCCTGCGAACCTCACGTGTTGTAGAATCATAGCATGGAATGGTCGAAAGAGGCGGTGTAATTTCGGCTGGTCGTTTAAAGTCAGTGAAATGTGTAAGAAGGCAAGAGGGACGTGCCGAGGGAAGCGTTGTGGTGATGGTGGGTAAAGTTCCATACCACGTTACCGTGTTGTGGTGATGACCTGCCCGTTGGTACCAAGGTCACCAGGACACCACACCACACCACCACGCCACACCACACCCATCACACCACACCACACCACACCACACAGTACCACACCACACCACACCGTACCGTACCGTACCGTACCGTACACACCACACCACCTCGAATGAACATACAAACACTATTTGCATCGCTCACATAAATATTTTTGAAAGGACATACATACAGTTAAAGAGTTTTTATCGACACTTAATTGATTAGGGCATACTGTATAAGCAAAATATCGGCGCGGTACTGGGTGGGTAGAAACGGGTGGCATCTCTCTCTCTCTCTCTCTCTCTCTCTCTCTCTCTCTCTCTCTCTCTTACTGGAGGGGTTGTATGTGGCCGTCATTAAACTACTCACTATAGTTCTTTCACCTTAACTTGGCCTAGATTTTCGTCCATTTGTAGCATATTTCACGTAGATCAGTGGCAGAAAATGGCAGTGCTACGACTCAGCATCCTCTCCATAGCACTTCTTCATGACTAGCTCATATTCCAGTGTTAACTTATTGATACAACTCAGCATTCAAGATGGAGAGATGGCAGTTATAGGCCAAGTTAGATAAAATGAGTGTATTAACCATGACACGGTCTCATTAGGGTTTGACTCAAGTTCGAGGCGATACAGAGGCGCAGCAGTCCTCCTACGTGTCACATACCTTCACATGTCACCAGTTAGTTGCTAATACCCACCACCTGTATTGAATACATGGTAACGCTGCATCACTCAGTACTGGTGTAGTGGTATTAGGGGTGGTGTTTTTTGTGATATGTTGATCGGTTTTGTGGAAGATTAGCGCACTGTAAACGTTTTGATATTTAAACCGTTCCTAGCGCCGGCCAGGGATCAAGCTGGTGGCCTTTCAGACAGCAGTTACCTTCTGTAATCACTCGACCACCACCTCCCCAGTACTTCATGTTGTAATTTATCGACTACCCTAAACTAGCTCATCCCTGGGACATAAAAGTTAGTAATCAAGACGGTGTTGGTTGGTCTTAAGGTGTCACCGCAGTGGCGTATGACCAGCTTTGTTTTGTGACGCCACCAACGCACGCTATACTCGCATCGTGTGTGTGTGTGTGTGTGTGTGTGTGCGTGTGTGTGTGTGTGTGTTCTTGATATTTGCTGACTCAGTTGTTGTTGTCTTTGTTATAGTGTGTGTGTGTGTGTGTGTTATAATTGATATCTGCTGACTCCGTTGTTGTCTTGTTATAGTCTGTGTGTGTGTGTGTGTGTGTGTGTGTGTGTGTGTGTGTGTGGACATTTGCTAACTCCTTTTCTTCCGTTTGTCTTTTCGGTATAGGCTATGGCGCTGTATGTTTGTATGTATGTATGTATTTGTGTTATGTATGTATGTATGTATGTTTTTATGTATGTACAGTCGCGTTCACGAGTCCCGATACACAGGTGGGTTTGTTGTCTATTGTAGTGCTCACTGCTTTTGGAATATGGAACTTTTGTGCTTACTGCCTGGTGCACTGAACATAATCTGGTCGGTTAGCAAGTGAAATAGTTCAACATCCAACCAACAGTGGACACAACAGCAGACAAGACAACTACATGTGTATCAGGACTCATGAACGCGACTGTACGTATGTATGTGTATATATGCGTATGCATGTGTGAGGGGGTGGTGGTGTAGGTTGTTGTCCGTTGTTCCTCCCGCCCCCCCCATCACACCCCACCTCCACTCCCTCCCAACATTCAGAGGTCACTCGTAGATACGCTATCGTCTGCTTGTGCTGCCTCATACAACGTACTGCCAAGCCCTTCAGCACCATCACCTGCTTCAATTTATTCTTGCTAACTTACAGAGGATTTTATTCAGTGTGAGAGGTGTACGTAACCCCTCCTGCTCCAAAAATCCGACTTGAGTTTATTGTTCCTTCCAGACGATCTTATTCAGCACGAGAGCTCCCCAGTAGTGAAGCAGTTGATGAAGGCTGTGGCTAACCCCTCCTGTTCGAATGTCTCGTCTAAGCTGAATAAAAGCTTTTGAAAGAAATGGAAGGGTAACCGAATGTTTCGCGCTGAGCCAACTGTGAGTCAGGCTGAGGCCAGCAGACCTCTTGCAAATTCTGTTGGAGAGATAGTTCTGTATGTAAACAGCGTAGGGGTGACACTGAGCAACACACAAAGGAAACTCTCTACCTGTGTCCTGAAAGATAGAGAGAGAGAGAGAGAGAGAGAGAGAGATCAAGTACACTTTGTGGGTGTAACATCTAAGCTCCCAGATAAGAATCCATTAGTAACATTGAGTCTTTAAGTGGTAGGTGGTGGCGACCATCATCCACTCACTTGATGTAGTGCTGCCTACTTCCTCCTTAGCCTTTATCATTCTTTTTCTGTGCCTGCCCTCCTCTCTTCCTATTTCTCCTATATTTCCTGTCATTTCTTACTGCTTTCCTTTACAGGTGGCATTACATTGAGTGACAAGCCAAATGGTTTCCTGTAAGACAAGAAACCATTTACAACGCTGGGTGGTAACCATATAACCAAACCATACGTGCTCCCTACGTGTCAACAAGTGGGTTGGTGGAGGGTTAGTGCCGCTCCCCGTAAAATAAATAACTCAAAGTCAAATGGCCACCCCTTACGGGATTATGGTGTCTAGCAATAGATAGATAGATAGAGTCTTTAAGATCAACCTGAAGTCCTTATGGTAAATCTACGGGTCCACAGCTCACAGTAACAAGAATAAACACAAAATACCTCATCGTATTCAGGGAGTTAATACCGTCTTCCCGAGGCCCCATCTATTATTATTATTATTATTATTATTATTATTATAAACTGGGTGGTACCGGCGCTTGGTGGTTTAATGGGTAATTAAGGCGCTCCAGTCGGATTGAACCGGTTTAGGTTTATATCCATGGGGTGGTTGGGGTTTATTGCTCACGTAATGCCATACAGGGATAAGTGAGGCTGTTCACTCATCTTAAATGTCAGGACCAACTTGCCTAGCCCCGGGCTCCTACTCTCCTCATGGGGCAACGTAGGATGGGATGATGGATGGATTATTATTATTATTATTATTATTATTATTATTATTATTATTATTATTATTATTATTGTCATCATTGTTATTATTTTATTTGTATTATTGTTGCTGTTATTATTATTATTATTATTATTATTTTTATTTGTGTGTAGCATGTGTTGGTGTAATGTATGGTCGTGAGATCTGGGCAGCAGAGGAAGAGGGTATTGGCAGGCTCACACGTACAGAAATTACAATGATTAGTTGGATGTGCAGTACAGTACGTCCCTGAGTGTGAGGCCTGTGGGAGGGGGGGGGGCTAGGTTTACGATGGAAGGTGTGAAAGATAGGATGGGACTGGAGTGTATCGGTGATGTGATGAGGAGAGGTAGATTGAGATGGTTTGGGCATGTGGAGAGGATGGGGAATGATAGTTGGGTGCGAAAGTGAGAAGTGTGAATGTTAGGGGTAGGGTTGCGAGAGGTAGACCGAAAAAGACCTGGGACGAGGTCATTAAGTGTGACCTCAGGGATAAGGGACTGAATAGGGATACTGCCAGAGATCGAGCAGCGTGAAGAGACGCCATTAGGCGACCAAGGCCGACGCATGCAAGCGTATTGGAGCCATTAAAAACGAACGAACGATGCCAACTCCAGGCGATTTTATTCAACTTAGGAAGATTTCAGACTGGGAGTGTTAGACACAGTCGTGTTTAACCCCATTTTCACGTAGGGCCTCTTGAGTTGAATTAAAGTTGTGTGCTGGCAACAAGAATTTTTTAAAATGCGTCATGGGATTAAAAAGCTTAACATTCTCTTCCCATGCCACGGATTTTTATCAGTTTTCTTCAAATAGGAGTTTAGAAGTTAAGTATCTGTTCAAAATACTCGTACTTAACATGTATAGATGTCAAACTAATTAATTATCATATGTTGGATATAAACAGCCCCAAGTAATTGCCGATTTCCTTAACATATATTGCACAAATCGAGAAGGGGGAGATTTATGTATTGTTTTTACTTTTTCTCTGAAGGAACAGTATGCGGGCCCTAGCCTTTGGTTCCTTCTTCCTTGCATTAAAAAAAAAAAAAAAAAGCTGATGCCATAAAAGGAAAAAAAAAACAATGAAGCTTCTGAAAGCTGCGGAGAGCGTAGAAGGAATAAGTAAGTAGGGGAGAGGGATTGGGATGTGGCTGTGGGTAGGACTGGTGATGGTGGTGGAGGGTAGAGGTTGGTGTGGTGGTGGCATGGCTGGGGTAGGGATGATGGTGGAGGATAGAGGATGATGTGGTGGTGGGAGGGTTGGGGTTAGGATGGTGGTGGAGGGTAGAGGATGGTGTGGTGGTGGCAGCATTTGGGTAGGGATAGTGGTGGAGGTGTTAATGGGGGTAGGGGCTGTGGTGGCAGGGTTAGGGTAGGGATGGTGTTGGGGTAGTAATAGTGGTAGGGGTTGTGGTGGGGGTGGTAGTGGTGGTGGCAGGATAGGGATGGTGGTGGGGGGTGGTCGTGGTGGTAGGGTAGGGGCGGAGGCCACAGGTAGGCAGGAGTGACGTTGGCTCAAGGACCGCAATGCAGTCCCATGCCAGGTCAGCCACTCCCCTCGCGTGGCCACTCAGCAGTCACAAGTCCAGAGTTAGTGGCCATTGTTGCTGACGTAAATACTTACTCACTTCATTCCCAATGGTAACAAAAGAATTACATATGAATTATGAAACACTGTAATGCGGTCTGCCGTGTTCAGCTATACGAGTACCTTTTCAGAATATTGACAGTTTCATAATACGTAAGTCCGGGTTATACCACCGTTTTTTTCTGTTGCCTTTTCGTTTAGTAACCCATGACGCATTTTTATATTTTGTTTTGGCAACCGAGCAGACGATTGATACTGTTATGCCACGTACTCAGAGCTCAACTTCTTGCTCTCTGAGTATGTGGGTCTGAAATTGGGTTCTTTCTAAGACCGGGTCCAGAGCATGCAACCAAAGGAACAGGGCTTAAAAACACAGGCTAACCAGTCTTACACGTATATTACCCACAAAGAATACAGTGACTTGACACAATACAGTATGATAGATTACACACACAGTATGAATTGTAAGGATCTGAGTCTGGGACTAGTGGGCTGATAAGATAACTGCAGGTGGCACCCAGGTGTGGGAGGTGTCTCATCAGGTGTGCACTCTCTGAAGGGGCGCAGGACCACTATTTTACTCTTGATCGTCGGGCTAGGGCTGCTGGGCGGTGTAGGGAGAGGCCTTTCACTGGAGGGGCTTCCGTCGGTGTGTCGGCCCTCGGGGCTGGGGCCGAACGGGTCTAGTAGGCTCGCTTCTTTGCACTTAGTCAGAGATCACCCTGCTGTCCTAGGCCTCGCAGGCGAGGTCCGTATGGTGGACGGCACCTCCCTGACTGGCACGATGGGCACAGCTGCAGTTCTGCCAGGCACTGGGACCACAGGCGAGAGGAGCACGGTGAGTGTCCTCTCCCCGGTGAGCATGGTGGGCCTTGCTGCGGTCCTTCTCAGGGCAGGGGCTGCAGGTGAGGGACGCACGGTGGATGTTCCCTCCCTGACGAGTTCGGTGGGCGGCGTCACAGTCCCCCTGAGGCTGTAGGTGAAAGGAGCACAGTGGGCGTCCATTCCCCAACGAGCACGGTGGGCATCGTCGGGATCCTACTCGGGGAGTTTGTCGGCACCCAGACCCTGCCCCGATTCCGTTGACCGCTGGTCCAGGTGGAGGTTAGTGCGGCAGGGCGGTGTACCTCTAGTCGATTCTGTTGAGGGGAGGATGGGCACATGGTGGTTGGGGACATATGCCCGTCTTGTCCCAATTGCTTGTTCTCTTCTCGCTCCTCTATATGGTCTCCCCTTGGTACTACCCCATACCCATCTCATACTTCACCACCGTCGCAGCTGAAGAAGTCACGTTCTCATGACTGGAGGTGGTACACGTTAGAGGTAGTGGTGGTGGTGAGGACAGGTGTAGGCAATGAGAAGATGCCTGACTAGTTGAAAATCTCTGTCAAGGTCTCCCATTGGGTGACAGATTGTGAAGTGTTCTCTTACAGTGCTGGGGAGGATCCTTAACAGAGTGTTGAAGATATGTTGTTCCCGCATGGCTGCATCAGCCTCCGGGTAAGCAGCAGTGACTAGTCGCCTAGCCTGGTTGAGAGTGTTGTCCAGGTTGCCGTCGTAGGTGAGGGTGTCGAGCTGGGACAAAGCTACTGCTTTTCCTAGTGATGGTGTGACTGCTTGTGTCACGACTCATGTAAATTGTGCTCTTGTCAACATGGGGACAATTTTCGTGGTGATAAGCAAGACTGCTTTTCCCAGGTGGGGCAGTGTTACAGCTATCTTTTCCATATCATGTTCAGATCCAATATCCAGTAGTGGTTTAATCATACACCTGTTTGTGTCTATATCGCACTGTTCAGGGTCAAAGTTCGGTAATTGTACATGTGGTTTGGCTGCCATTTTATCAGATTTTCCCTTTTCTTTCCTAGTTGTGCTTTCTCCTGACTGGATCTAGAACCGCCGCTGCCACCAGTGTTATTCCACGTACTCAGAGATCAACTTCTTGCTCTCTGAGTATGTGGGTCTGATATTGGGTTCATTCTAAGACTGGTTCCAGAGCATGCAACCAAAGGAATGGGGCTTAAAAACACAGGCTAACCAGTCTTACACGTACCTTGTATATTACCCATAAAGAATACAGTGACTTCACACAATACGATATGATAGATTACACACACTATATGAATTATGAGAATCTGAGTCTGGGACTAGTGGGCTGATAAGATAACTGCAGGTGGCGCCCAGGTGTGGGAGGTGTCTCGTCAGGTGTGTGCTCTCTGAAGGGGTGCGGGACCACTATTGTACCCTTGATGGACGGGCGAGGGCTGCTGGGCGGCGTAGAGAGAGGCCTTTCACTGGAGGGGTCTCTGTTGGTGTGTCAGCTCTCGGGGCTGGGGCTGAACAAGTCTAGTAGGCGTGCTTCCTTGTGCCTAATCAGAGATCACCCTGCTGTCCTAGCCCTCACAGGCAGGGTCCATACAGTGGACGGCATTTCCCCGACTGACTGTTGGCGCAGCCGCGGTTCTGCTAGGCACTGGGGACTGCAGGCAAGAGGAGCATGGTGGGCATCCTCTCCCCGGCAAGCATGGTGGGCGTCGCCGTGGTCCTGCTCGGGGGGGGGGGGGGGGGGGCTGCAGGTGAGGGAAGCATGGTGGGTGTTCCCTCCCCGGCAAGCTTGTTGGACATCGCCACAGTCCTGCTCAGGGCAGGGACTACAGGTGAGGGAAACAAGGTGGGCATTCCCTCCCTGACGAGCTTGGTGGGCATCGCCACGGTCCTGCTGGGGCTGTAGGAGAAAGGAGCATGGTGGGTGTCCTTTCCCCGACAAGCACAGTGGGTGTCGTTGGGGTCCTACTTGGGGAGTCTGCCAGCACCCAGACCCTGCCCCGATTCCATTGAATGCTGGTCCAGGTGGAGGGTAACGCGGCAGGGTGACGTACATCTAGTCGACTTTGTCGAGGGGAAGAGGGGCACGTAGTGGTTGTGGACATATGTCCATCTCGTCCCAATCGCTCGTTCTCTCCTCGCTCCTCTATATTGTCTCCCCTTGGTACTACCCCATACCCATCTCGTATTTCAGATACAGTTTGAGAGAGAGAGAGACCGCTTATAGGGAAGGGGGTTAATGAAGGTTGTATCTGACACCTGCAGCTCGAGAAAGTCTATCTTGAAGTAAGTGAAACTGTCCTCAGTTGGCAAAAATACAATAAAAAACACATCGTCATATTGTATGGGTAACAGTAAACTTTACAAAAATTGCACAAAGAGTTCCATTGATGTCTGTGAATTCGACTTACAGTTTTTCACCAAGTTAAAGTACAAGATATATTGTAAAAGTTGTGATATTTAGGAACTCATCGTTGAAGTAATATTCACAGACATGTTTACGATCTATTCCCTATCGTGGCTGTGACTACTGCAGAATCTTTCCATGAATCCTCCCCTCCCCATCTTTTTTAGCAGGAAGAATGAGGATAGGGGGATGTAGAATATTCATGTCTTTATTTTTACTTCTTGCAAATATAAATATGGGTAATGACAGAGAGTCGATTATATATATATATATATATTTCTTTTTTTCAATTACAGAACGGAGGAAGGAAGAACACATGAATAAAAAAAAAAAGTCCATACACCATTACTGGTGTCCTTCGTTCATTAAAAATCTGTAACAGATTTAAACAGCTGTAGGTTGCAGTTTGTGGGGAAACAACTCTGGGAAAGAGAGTTCCAAAGAGATGCAGTCCGGAGAATAAAAGACTTTTGATAGGCAGTAGTTTTGCAACACAGCTGTGTGATATTCCAGTCGTGAGATGTCCGTGTAGCACGGGGGAAGGTGCAGAGGGATGGCACAGTGGATGCAACTTTGTCTGATAATTTGCCATAAAAGTATCTGTAAGATAATGCAAGGGAAGCAACATTCCTTCTTACTTGTAGGGGTGGTAGTTTATTTGTAATAGTGGGGTTAATAATAATTCTAACAGCTTTGTTCTGAATTTTGTCTTGTTTTAGTGCAACTTCACCAGTCACCACATCCATTCCACAAGGGTGAGCAATACTGTATTCCAGCTGAGAGCACTCATGACTCTTATAGCTAACTGCTCGCTAGTGAAGTTACAGACTCTGTACAATAATCCAAGTTTCTTTGAGGTGGTTTAGACAATCCTACCCTTGACATAACGGTTTCCTGTAGCTACAGTCATTCTCCCACACCTTCTGGGCTGCTCAGTTTACAGCTTTACACAAGGTTCTACATGGCCTGGTCAGGGTAATCAGCAGACAGCCAATTACATAGTCAATTGGTCAGTCAGCCTGGTTGTTTTGTACTTAGTCGGTTGTCATGCTGTTTATCTGTAGTTCGTTTTTTCAGCCAATTTCCTGTAGCCCAGTGGCAGAATAAGACATTGCTATGGCCTTACTGCATCCTTTCCATAGTATTTCTTCATGATTGGCACCATTATCTAGTACATGTCTTATAGCTCAACATTTAAGATGGTGAGATAGCAAATTCATGCCTAGTTAAAGCTAGCAGGATATAGTAATAGTCAGACTCTCAACCAGATCCTAAATGGTTATATGATGATGATTTACAATTTATCAGAGGATTGGTCAGTAACATTCCTTGGTTTGTTATGTGCTTCATCTAAGGCAGTGTCCAACACCAGCAAACAAGAGCAGCACACACACACATACACAGTGTGTGTGTGTGTGAATACGTGTTTGGTAACAGCAACCAAAATGTACAGTCCAGCCAGCACAAGAAAATACCACAGCCCTGTTGCACTGTCCGTTAATAAAGCAACATAAAGCCTATGGTACTGAATACTGGAGGAAAACATGAGATGATGATATGTAAATAGATACTGTAAATAAATATAAGTAGATAAGTAAATAAAGATTCACGGTGCAGTATGCTGTGTATTAATCAAAATGAAGTAATAAATTTTAAGAAAATAAAAGCAATCGACTCTGGCACTTACCCATTTTAATTAAATTGATACTGGTACCATATGGGACTGGAACTTCAGTTGGGTGACAGACTCCCATATTTCCCAGTCTTTT